>APFE031724652.1:45093-72435 GCA_000404065.3 Pinus taeda
GGTGAATCAGTATTATCAAATTCTTTTCAATATATCTTCCTGACTAATACTTCAATTTAATCTTCAGATATTGATCATTAAGTTGTATGTCAGTACCATAAAATAATGCGCATGAACAAGAAAAACAGATAGTCACACCAAAGAACACCAGATATAAGGTGGAAACCCAATGTGGGTGAAAACCACCTGCTGCAATATGTCTCTATCTTCTTTCAATTAGAAACTTCTTTTACAATGATTTTGTACTGGTGCAGTCCTTTACTAGTAAGCAGGCTGCAACCTGCAGAGAGCTACAACTCTCTCTCGTTTTCCAGTCTCTCCTGGAAGGGAGCTACAACCCCCTTTGCTCTTTTTACTTCTTTAAGGACCACGTTTCATGAATTTTCAAACTGGATCCAAGAAGATCAATTAAACATCAAGTACATGCAAATCACCCAATCTCCTTATATAATAAACCAATGAATCACCCAACTCTTCAGAATGCTGTAAACAGAAAAGTAATACCAGAAATCTAAA
This sequence comes from Pinus taeda, assembly GCA_000404065.3. Taxonomy (NCBI): domain Eukaryota; kingdom Viridiplantae; phylum Streptophyta; class Pinopsida; order Pinales; family Pinaceae; genus Pinus; species Pinus taeda. The sequence continues at coordinate 45,610 of APFE031724652.1, forward strand.
CCCAAAATTCTGCAGCAATAGATAAAAGACAGTCAACAAATGTTTCAAGATAAGTCCGCAACTTCACCAATAGGGGCCTGCGTGTATCCGCAGCTCTTCTGAGACTAAACTGCGCAGATCCGCATTGGTCGTTCTTCTGCTCTGCGTACTTCTTCTCAGATCCGCACCTCTACTGTCTGACTTACGACGTACATCCGCACTGTGCCTTCTTCTGTCCTGCATACCTCGCACTGCACCTTTTTCTGCTCTGCGTGCCCCCCGTAATGAGCTTTCTCCTGCATTGTGTACCACGCACTGCGCCTTTCTCTGCACTGCGTACTCCCACACTGCGCCTTTTGCTACGCTGCATACCCCCGCACTGCACCTTTCGATCACCTGCGGACTTCTGATTAGGGCCAAATTACCAGTCCTCTAATGTGCCACAATCAGTCAGATCCACAGATCTGCTCATGTGCCCGAGAGATCACGACTTATCAATAGATTTTCCTTAAGTTTTCTCCTTGATTTAGATCTAGCTTTTAAAATCAATCACCCAAAATTTCAGATCTTAAGATATTCAAATTTCTAGCTTTTAAAATCAATCACCCAAAATTTCAGATCTTAAGATATTCAAATTTCACAAGTGTATGGCCAAGAGATCTCCTTTCCTTTTTATAGGCAATTCTTTCACAATACCATGGTCCAAAACCATAATAACACAATACCATGAACCCAATACCTTGGATCAATATTTGTAGAGGCAAAACCACAGACCAAAACCATAGGATCAAATATGTCGGGCTAAATACCATGAACCATTCATAAAGATTCCCACATGCATGCGCTTTTCTGCATGAGAGAGTGAAACTGGGGTCCGCACCTACTGAACGAAGAACCTGCGTACATGTCCGCACACCTTGGTCAGCGTACCTGCGGGCCCGCAACTTCTTCTAGGATTACCTGTGGGTATCTTAATTTCCATGATTTTGAGTGCCTGAACTGAGACCTGCCACACGAGTGAGTTGCCATCAAGTACAACACCTGTACCATAGAGCCAAACCAGAATCATAATGCCAGCATTACGGCTTGGAGATATGACATATTCTTAGTTGATTCATGGAACACTATGTTCTACTAATGAATCAGAGCAAGTTGATCTTGATGAGATCAAGAGGATGAGTTAATGTCTATATGCGAGATACTTTGTCATAGGTTGATGATATTTACATTGTCAAACTGATGATGGACATATACAAGTTGCTAGTCTGAATGCTACTGACAGATGCTTATGGTGCAGATCATATATGGCGTATGATAGTTATTGATGACTGTCATGGTCTTGTTTATATATTTGGTCTTTGTTATAAATTCATGTATATCATTTGATTTAAAGGTCATGTAAAGATCTATGATGTAATAATTGTCATATTTAGTCATGTATGGACTTTTAAGATCATGTCAAATATGTAAACCCACTTGGTTGGGTGGATGAGTCAAATTTGGTGCATCCCCACTTGGCTGGGTGATTAATTTATGTATGAGTGATTGGTGATAGGAAGGTCATTATAGAGTCATGTTATTATTTTGAATTTTTTTTTTTTGCAGACTCTGTACATGCTCATGGGGAGCATGGAAAATATAGTGTATCTCATCATGTACTAAGGGGGAGTTTAATTAGATAATTTAGCATGTGCCTAGGGGGAGCATGATCGATTTTCATATTTAGCTATTCAGATATGGATGTCTTCATTTAACATTGGTCAGTTAGCACTTTTCCCTTAATGTCAAAGGGGGAGAGTAGCTTGGTGTTTGGAGAGTAGCTTGATGTTTAGAACAACTTAGTGCTTGTCTTGATGTTATTTATAGGTTGTGGTGACCAAACACCAAAGTAGTTGCCATCAAGTCCAAAGGGGGAGATTTTTGGCATTATGATTCATGTGTTGTACTTCATGGCAACCCACTTGTAGTAGAACAAGTATATGGTAACTATATGAATCTAGAGGACAGATCAGAGGTGACAAAATAATGGAACATAATAATAGTCAAAGGTTTGATATAGGGAGATTGTCAGTGTGTGTTGTCCTTGGTAACAATTGTTCTTTGATGAATTAACTAATTTATAAAACTATAAATAGGATGTGGCAGAATGCATGGAAGTTATGTTTACAGATGTGACAAAATGTAGGGCAGTTCAAAGGAATCAGTTCAGAAGTAATATACAATGGAAAATCACATTATAATAGGTCTATTTAGAGGTAACAGAGTAATGGTACAAAAGAACATGATGATGGAACAAAGGACTAGAGATCAGAATCAAGCAATTGAGGAAAAATAATGTTTTTAGGTATGTTAAGTTGTATATGTGGGTTCACTGTACAAAAAGAGCGTATACATATGAAAGCACTTTCACAAGAGGAAAAGTGCGTATGGGATGGAAAATTAAGGAAATTAAGGTGAAAGAATACCAAGGGTCCATACCATGGTATTAGCCCACAATATTGAGCAGAATAATGGTTACTTGATCCTGTCCACAAATGCCACAGGTTGTAAGTGGTTTTTTGGTCCAAGGTATTGAGAAAGGCTAAAACTATATAAGGAGGAGAAGGTCAAAGGGCTAAGAGCACAAGGAATTAATATCTTATGAAGTGTTAGATTAAAAGAAAATATGCATGTTATGGGTTTCTGATGCTTTGCTTGATATGGACTAAGTATGCACCTAAGTGTTTTATGATGGATGAGATCTAATGATGATCAGGATCATAAGGACTTATCATTATGTGATCTAATAATGGATAGACTAGATCTAAGTGCTAACAAATGTTTTGTCCTTTAATGGCTATGATATGGGTATATCTAAAGTCTGGAATAGCTGCGAAGTTATAAGTAAGTATTTGCAGATCTATACATTGGTTCGATTTGGTGAAGGTGCATATACATGCTGGTTCAGCTCTTCCAAGTAGCATATGCAAAAGAAAAGATTGATTTTCAGAGATGACTGATCTATCTGATCAGTGCTACTATTTACTGTTGTTTCTCATTGATGTCCTCTTAGATCTGAAAGTGGAATTGAATGCATAAGGAGATTGAGTCTGATTGATTGATTGATTAAGTGAGAAGGGTGACCTTTGTCGTTGTCTATTTAGATCTCTGTAATATGATAGTAAATCTTCAAAATGTCATTGGTTGGTATAGTGTTGGTTAAGAGGTTCTATGATTCAGTACTTTTAGAGGTATACACAGGTAGGGTTAATTGAAGTAGCATATACACGCAACTTGGCTTCATTGAAGTAGTGTATGCATTCTAACATTTGATTTTTGAGGTTGCAGTTGGTTCTGGTTGTTGATGTAGTGTTCTGGGTTCAGATCTGTGTACTAGTTACAATGATATGTTTGTTTCAGTTGATTGATTGAATTGATGATTAGGTGATTCAGTTATGTTAGAGATTTTAGTAAGTGATTGATAGAGTTGTGGTTGATTCAGATATTGATGATTGAGTTTTAGAGTTTATGAGTTTCAGTGATTGATTGATGTAATTGTGGTTGATTTAAAGATTTATGATTGGGTTTCAGTTATATCAAATATTAATGATTGAGTTCCAGTGATTAGTTGATGCAGATGTATTTGATGGTTGTATTTCAGTGATGATTGATTTTGAGCTTCAATGTTACTAATGGGTCTAGTGTGAAAATTTGATGAAACATGGCCTTCATATTGTGTTGTTGTGTACCAGGAGTATCCAGTGTGAAAATTTATGAAACGTGATGTGGTGACGTAAAATTATAAGTGTGGACACGAACGAATTCCTCTAGCCCGATAATGGGTCTAGCCACAACAAATACATTCTATGGAAGATTTTCTTAGGTTAGAATCAATCAAGAGGGCCTACCTCTTGGTCGCTTATCCTGTTTGATGAATTCTTCGCTTGCTCACTTTAGCAATCTCTCGATTCCTTCTTCAAGTTCCTGAAACAAGTAAACAACAACAACACACAAAGATAATAATAGACAAATTGCAATTCAACCTACTTAACAAGTCAAGAAGCATTAAGACACGAATATGTAATATTACAAAACATTAGGAAATCAATTGATAGTTGCATATATTAATATCAAAGAGAGATTACACCCATTCATCTTGACGTCGCAATATTCCTCTGACAAGACCGTGTTCCCACACACTTCTGCCAACACTCCATGATGGCTTCAAACAAAAATAGTTTAAAGGCTATTCCCTTTAGGCTTCACTCCAAACCAAACACACTTCTCCCTCACACAACTAGATGGCTACAACTAGTAATAGCTTGCTTGTCTAATGAAAATAGTATACTCACACTTAGCCAACACTCTCACTACCTTGTGCTTGGGAAGAAGGGAGGTTTATATAGGGAATATGGATGAGAGATGGATCCTCTTCTAATGGGAGAAGGACTTATCCCTTGAGGTAGTTCCATCATTATAGGGGAAAAGAGCCCAAACTATCATCCTCGACCCCATTCGACAAAACCATTTACCAGACTTCCGTTACGGAGCTTCTAAAGCTAGAAGCTTTGACTCTAATTTAAAAAAAAATTCCATAACAAGATTGTAGCAACTAAAACATAGCTCAGTCACATCGGCCAACACCGGGAATAATACTAATCTCTGCACATCAACATGGGGGAGATAAAGTTCATTAGCGTCGGTCTTGTAAACTGGGCAAAACAGAAGTTTAAGGGGAAATGGTGCAAAAGGGAAATGATCTACTCATGAAGAGGGACATAATGGGAGTTTCTCCATGAAGGAAAAGCATGCAGGGTTCACTGTAGAGGTCCTCCAAGATCAAGGAACAGGGAGTATAGGGATAGTGACAAAATGTTGTGTAGTAGATGCCCCCTAAAGCATGAAAGCCGAGCTGGACCAAGGGATGAAATGCTTTATAAATCAGTGCGGGGAATCGGTTTATCGTTCGAAACCTGCAAGCAAGTACAAATACATATACATAAACTGAGATCTCTATTAAATGATACATGAATCATGGCATTGATGCAGCTACCCAGAGAATGATCATGTAAATGGATCTAGTTATGGGCATAGCCATACGTAAAACAGGATCATAATGAAATCAAGGTATGATCACAACCATCCAATAATGAGAAGGATCACATATGATAACACATGGTCTGGTCGCAACCAACCATCTGAAAGAGACATGCATATCATCATAACCATGTCACATCGCTTCGCAACCTAGAATTTTGTGATCTGAGTCTAGGGTCTTGCGCTCCAACACGACCCAATCAAAGTACAGATTCTAGCATGTGAATAGATGTGTTGACATCGAACATGCTAGAAATTCGCTTGATTACCAGTCAATGATGTAAACTGTTAACAAGCGCACGAGAAACCACCAATAATGACAATGGCCCTCAAGGTACTATCATCATAATTCACAGAATGTGAATACAGGTGCTGGAGTCGAACACCCATGAAATCACTCGATAGAAAACCCAATGACGTGAACTTGTCATCGAGTGCGAAGAACTTTCCATTGAGGCATGAAAGCTCTAAGGTACTAGAAGGGAGTCTCTCAATTAACTTCCTAGATAATGAGTTGAAGTCAATGGATAGTGACTGTGTTGAAGGAGGGCCATAATGAATCCCACATCATCGATGTGAGACAAGAGGATGAAAAATGATTTTGGATGATATAGAGAATCAAAGGTAAGTGTAACTGTAGAAGGACAACTCTTGAACACATCGGCAACACAACTGGAAGCTTGGTAGCTTTTGGATCCATGGGATCGGTGGTCATGATGACGTGGCAGAGATCAAATGGAAGGAAAAAATGAATGGCCCAAGCCCAGGAAGGTCAACAATACAAAGGAGGATGTCACAACTTGACACGAAGCAAAGAGTGTCATGTTCAAGAGTGAGCTACTGACACGACCGATAGATTTCACATCCCCCCCCCCCCCCCCCCACCATTTCTAGCGAGTACCCCAATTATTTTTATTCGCAAGCTTGAATGGGATAGCATATGCTTGCACTGTAATTTCATCCTTAGGACGAATCCAACCTAGTAAGTTTAATGAGCCCTAGGAAGGAGAAACTCATGTTCATCATGATGATGAATCCAATGTCGTTTAATAGTTTAACAAGTCTGACAAAGGTGTAACTCGGTATATTTTTCATGTTTAAAGAGTTTGAAAAAGACACATAAAAGAAAAATCCACATGGTCCCTTTTCGTATGTTTGTGTCTCTTGAGCCCGAAAAGGTAGATAATAATACTTGAGAGAACCGCTTGACCATTTCAGTCAAGGAGTACCTTTTTTGTAAATAGTTCCTTCCAACCAAAAAAAAGGGGTAAACTTATACTAGGCGCATGTCGTTTCACATCAATTAATGAGTTTGAAATGACAAGGGCTTGGCCATCTTTTCACTTTTAAAGGGTTGGAAAAGAGCTGAAAGCAGACCCCCCATTTTATTCTCTTTAACGAGTCAAAAAGGAAAAAATACTCAATAATCTTTTCATATGAGTTTGACGAGTCGAGAAAAGAGCTGAAATGTGACTCATTGCCATCATCGAGCATCCATCACCTGATGCTGCACAAGTAAGGAAAAGTGTATTATCGAGTCCTTGAGGTAAAATAGGTCAAAATATTTACAAAACCTAATATTTTCATGAAAAAATGAATAAAAAGGGGAAAAGTAAATATATTTTTACCATTTACCATTTTACCTTTGCAGTGAAGACTTTTTACCCAATTTTGCCCTAGTTTTTTTGGAGCATATTATGAGAGATCTGGGAGGTCAATCGACGAGCTGTCAGTTCCAGGTAATAGTAGAAGCCATGAGCTCCATTTTCATGTTATTCATTTATGTTTTTAGCCATTTTTTAGCATTTTTAGGGAGGTCTTTGAGAAATTTTTTCGCCCTTCGTCAGCGCGATTTTCGGGCACGGGATCACGTCGGCCGAGGGTTATTTTCATAACCATCCGCGCCGACTGGTGTGAATATTTCTAAAATAGGTGCGCCAGTGCCGTGGATAGGGCAAAACCATTTTTTCTCAAGAACTAACCGCTAAAACTTGAATTTTATATATCAAAATTAATCATTGACTCAAATAAATGGCTTTTGCAAGACATAAATTGTCGAAAATGGTGGATTGGAAGGAAAGAGAACACGAAGAGGTTGACACCTAGGCATTAAATGATCCAAATTTCCTGGAGGCTTTGAGGGCTTGAGGGCTCCTCAATATTTTTCCTTACACCAAGGATGCAGGCCCAACCCGAGCTGCTTCAATACTTGATAAGCCTTCGAGAGATCAATTGCGAGATTTTTGTCATTGGGGACTAGGAGTTGGAGTTGAGAACTTCAGATATCTACTTCATCACTGGACTGTCTTGCAGAGTGGAGTCAGTGAGCTTGTATGGGTCACATCTGATCGGGGCAAGCATATCTTCCCTACTTGCCGAACACTATCTTGATGCCCTGAAATCCAAGAGTGGGAAGATAGAGATTTACAGGATGTGGGATCTGACACTGAGGGTGATTTTGTTGAATATCAACAGAGTGGTAGGGTCCCAGGCGGAACATAAGACTAACAAGTCAAATTTCCTTTATGCTATTGACTGCACAACTCCTACGATCTTCGTTTGTGTAGAGGCCATGAAGATGAACATCAAGAGATAGTTTTCCAAGGCCATGGTGGGGAATTTGAAGGAATTTGGCTTCGAATCAGTGCTTGTGACCTTTTTCCTAGAAGGAGTGCCACTGTTCCAGTATTAGTTTCCTGAGGTCAATCCTCCTACGCCACGCGATCCGTGGATGGCCCGCTAGAGTCGCTTGATGCCTAGGATCACTGGGGGTCAGCATATGTCATACCGACCAGCATTCTTCTCATGGTTACGATGACAAAAGATCGTAGTGGAGGACTAGCCTTAAAACGACACTGATTTTCATGGAGACCTAGATATGCCCTTACTAGATGGAGCAGACTTCGATGATGAAGGTAAAAAATCAAATTTTTTATTTTGATGTTTTTTTAATTGTTTTTGTATATGCATGCTTATAACATTTCTCTTGTCTATGTAGATGTTGGACCAGAGTGGCTAGCCGGGATGTCCCCGATAGCTAGGCACATCCCCTGTCCTATTGATGTTGTCGCCCCTTATCAGGAAGGGAGCGATAACTAAGAGGAGATTGCGAGGAACCTCGAGGGGTTGACTCATGGTATCTTGGAGTATGCTCAGATAGGAGACATGCCTCAACGATACCAGAGGCACACAGTGGGAGTCTCAGATTGGATCTGCTGACTGCTGAGTCATGTTGCATGAGCTATCTCGTGCTATCATGACCACCATGCTGAGTAGTTCCTAGGTCCATCATTTACATGTTTTTGAGGCATGCATGCCACGGATTTACGAGGCCTGCGAGACAGAAATGTTATTATAGACACACATATTATTTTTTGGGGTTCCGAATTATAAAAAATTCTCACACGCACACACACACACACGCGCACACACACACACACACACACACACACACACACACACACACACACACACACACACACACACACATATATGTTGTATTTTCATGTCTATTATGGTACAAATTGTTTGTCTTATCTTTTACATGTTTCGTAAATGTTTATCCAACACGTAATTAGCTAATGCATCTGCCAATGTATTCATGCCTCTAGGAATATGATGATATGTATTATAATCAAAATATCTTTCCAATAGATAGATACGGAGATACATTCATAATGAGGGTTCTTGATGGAATATTGCCTGTTGAGTTGAAGGACGACAAGCTATGAATCTAGGTTGACAACTAATTCTCTGATACCCAGGGTGATGGCTTTTGCCAACAGTTCGATAAACGCACTATATTCAGCAATGTTGTTGGGGTTCTGAGTACTTTGGCAAGCACCATCGGTGAAACCAACTTGAGGATTTGTGGGCATATGTAAAGCAAGAAAAGCATAGTAAACATGAAATCTATTTGAAAATTATCACACAAAAATATGCTATACAAAAATGAATCACACATTAATGTACATAAGTAACCATGCAAGATGACCTAAGAATAGTAATTTTTGAGGTAAATCCTGTTTTAGGGCTTATCAAGAGGATTTCCTTCATAATCAATAAGCTCATAGGCTCCTTTCTACAAAACATGTTTTACAATATAGGGCCCATGCCACATAGGTTCAAACTTTCCTGCCCGCAACTTATCGTTAGCTTGGTCATATAGCAGGACCAAATCACCCTCAGAGAAAGTACGAGGGGAGACTGACTGGTCGAATTGGGATTTGACTCATTTCTTTTGTGCCTCGATGACCAAGGTAGCAAGACGACAAGTCTTGTCCAGTTGTTCTAAATATAAGAGGCGTTCCCCTTGAGGTGATGTTTCAGGGAGGATTTCAACAGCTAACTTGAGCGAAGGAATCTCACATTCAATCAACAATGTTGCTTCCAGACCATAAACTAGTTGGAATGGTGTGAAACCAATTACATCTTTGGTTGAATTTTGGTAGGCCCACATAGCTGAAAAAAGCATGAGATGCCAATTTGACTTGTGCATCCCAATAGTACACTGAAGCGTGGTGATGAAAACCTTGTTCACGGCTTCAACTTGGCCATTAGCCTGAGGGTAATATGGGGTCGAGCCATCATGGTGCAAGCCCAATGCAGATGTCAGTTCTGCCATCATGTAATCTCTGTAATGGGATCCATGGTCTGTGAAAATGGCTTGGGGCACGCCGAACCTGGAAACAACATGGTTAAAAAGGAATTGATCCATCATCTTATGATCTGCAGAATATGTAGGCATCGCTTCGGCCCATTTGGTAATATAATCCACAACAACGATAATATAGCCATGCCCTCTGGCCGAACAAGGGTTACATGTCATCTAATTGATGCCCCATTTGGCAAAGGGACCAACGATAATGACGGGGTGTAGGTGAGCGGGTGGGGCGCACATCTTGCATAGGTAAATTTGGCATTCATGACACTTGCAGACAACAAGAATGCAGTCTTTGAAGATAGAAGACCAAAAATAACTAGCGCGAAGGATTTTCTGAGCTGTAGCATAACTAGACATATGACCACCACATGCCCCAGAGTGGCAATCATTGAGATCTCTTTCAACTTCCTCGATTGTGAGGCATCGACGAAGAACATAATCGACACCGACACGGTATAAAGTATCACCAATAATATGGTAGGGTTGGGAATGATACAAAATCCTTCGATAATCATCCTTGGTCAATGCAGACCGGAATGTGGAGGTTTGGAGATACACAATGATATCACCGTACCATGGATCAAGGGTGCTAATCAGGAAAAGGGTCTCATCTGGAAGTTGTTCATTTGCACCAGTAGGGAGAACTTTGGAGGGAAGGGAACAAATCAATTCAGCGAAAATAAGTGACTTCTTAGATTTGGCCGTAGTGAAGACCAAATCGAATTCTTGCAGGATAACAATCCATTTAGAATAGTTGCCCCCTAGCAATTGATGAGTTAGGATATAGGTCATAGGGTTGCATTCAGAAATCACTATAGTCGTACGCAAAAGAATATAGTGCCAAAAATGTTGAATAGCCTGAATGGAATCCAAAGCCAACTTCTCGACATGTGCATAACGCATTTTAGTGTCAAGGAAATTCTGACTAAGGTAGTAGATCACATGTTCACCGCCTTCATCATCGTCTTGAACCAACACCATAGCAATAGTGTTAGGGGCTATGGCTAGGTAAAGGAAGTAATCTCAATAATAGTTCGGTGCATGCAATAGAGGAGAATTTATGAGGATAGCCTTAATATCATCAAAAGATTTTTGGGCCACCTCGTCCGATGCAAAGGGCATTCCTTGTTTGAGCAACCAGGCAAATCCTATAGTTAGCTCGACATAGTTGGGTATAAAACGACGGAGAAGGTTGGCCTTTCCTTGTAGGCTCTAGAGTTGGTGTAGTGAAGATGGAGGGGGTAGATTTACAATGGCCTCAACTTTTAGCAGATCCAGGTGAATCCCATCCTTGGAAACGATGAAGTCGAGGAATCATCCCGATTCGACGCAGAAAACACATTTATGTGGATTTAACCGAATGTTATAGTCTCTGTAGCATAGAAAAATCTATCGAAGATGGTCTGGGTGATCTTGGCGCTTACGAGAATGGGCAGGAAGGTCATCCAAGTAAGGTTGGACAATGTTTCAAATATCATGAAACACATAGGACATTTCTCGTTGAAATGTAGCTCGAACATTTTTTAGGCCGAAAGGGGGCTACTTTTACGTGAATGTACCCCATGGATAGATAAAGGTTGTATTTTCTTGGTCAGCTAGTGCGATCTTAATCTAGTTATAACCAAAAAAACCATCCATAAAGGAAAATATCTCGCTCCCGATACATTCATCAATGATTTGATCAATGAAGGGAGTAGGATAGTTATCATTAGGACAGGCACAATTAAGGTCTCGATAATATATGCAAATGTGGATCATGCCTTGTTTTTTAGTCATCGAGACAATATTGGACACCCAGTCTATAAGGGGGATGGGGTAAATGAACCCAGCTTTGAGAAGCTTTTCGACTTCACCCTTAATAGCAGTGGCATTCCTGGGGTGCACTGGACGAAGCCACTGGTGAACAGGCTTCGCGTGCGGATACGTTGGTATTTCATGCACCACAATGCTAGGATCGATGCCAAGCATTTCTTCGTGAGACCATTCAAACACATCAAAAAATTCATGAAATAGATGAGTATATGTCTTGATCTCATCCAAAGAACAAGATACCCCAATATGAACATGTTCAACGATGCCGAGTTTAACAGAAATGTCAATCGGCATCATTTGGGTAATATTACCCAAATTTCCTTCCGACCATACTTCATGAGTAACAATCGGTGGCAGAAATGGAGAAGAGGACTCTTCGAAAGTGGTAGACATGATCGTCGGGCGAGGCAATAACGAGGAGTGATGATGAGTATCGATCCATGGTGGTTCCTCGAGAGACATGATTTCCATGATACCTTCATCGACGAAGAAGGTCTCGGCTAAGGGATCAGATGATTTCAAAGTGCCAAATCAGAGGGATTGAGAATACATATCTTGAGAGGTCCTCGACATATGGGAATAAGAGGATGCAGAGTTTGAAGCTGAAACAATTTCAACATAATTAACTTTGACGAGACTAAGCGGCATGACCTCGCCCCAAGCATTAACAAGCTCTGGTGCAGGTATGACCCAGGGATTAGATTTAACTAAGAGCATGTTGACAGAGGCAACATGAGGAGGTGGGAGTGGAAAAATTCTTATTAAGGTAGAATCTTTGAAGAGACCTACCCCCACACTCTCATAGGGAGCACCAGAGTGCTTGATGTACGAAACATTGCCATTCGAGGAGGAAGAGGCAAATAAAGACAACTGATCGATTGTGATAATTTTCCCTTGATGGGTAAAACAGATCACATGAAACAAAGAGGAGGCCACGACATGCATGACATGAGTCCAACTTCGACCGAGTAGAAGATTATAATTGAGATTGGCGTCAACAATCTCTACTTCGACTTGCACTGTCTTGCCTTCCAAGTTGGGTAAGACACCGAAGGGTCGTGAATCACGCCCATCAAAAGCTTCCAAAGTGTTTAGAGACTAGTTCAGTGTAGGGGATACAATAGCCTTCCAACAGGCAGTTGACATGATGTAGGTAGAAGCACCTTCATCAATGACAGTGCGGTGGATGGTCTTCTCGTTAATGATTACTTGAATAAGAAAGGAAATTTGATGAGGGAGCCATGGAACATGGTTCCCTAGATTGAAACATATCAAATTAGAATTGGTGGGATCGATGCCCCCAATAGCTGACAACAAATATTTCCATTGCAATGGGCAGCTTTGGAGTACCTCGAGAGCTGACATGGTTGAAGGCACCTGAGCCAAATATTCAACAATATTGTAGTGCTGAGCGGCTTGGGCGTTGGGATTATACAAGGATTTCCGCAACACACCTCAAGAGGGTATAGCAAAATCAGGGTTAGGGCGCTCAATTTGCAGAGGGCCAAAACTCGGGGTAAAAGAAGAAGGTGCAACTTCTTTTTCTTTCCTAGCTGTCAGAGCTAGAGTTTGATAATGTTTCGATTGGGAAGCCACATTAATGGGTGTGCTCATCATGAACACTTGAGATCTAGAGGAAGCGGGTTGGGGTTGGTCTACCACTTGAGTCTGTTGAGACGAAAATGGCTCTATAAGGACAGCAGGGGTCCATTTGAGCAGGCGACTAACTTCGGATCATCGTGGACAATCCTTAGTATAGTGATCCTCTCACAAATGAGGAAGGGATACTTAGGTTTCCGTTGCGAAGATTCTCCAGCAAACTATTTGGGGGGACCCTATTTCAGGGCATCAACTTTAGCTTTGCCTTTGCCTTTCTTTTTTCCTTTCGAGGATTTGTCCGCTGCAGTAGACTAGACAGTGTGGAACTTTGAGGTTTTACCAGGGCCTGGCGGATTTTGAGATGGACTATTAGGAGAAGCATTCAAGACCGACTTCTATTTGGAAGAATTTTTAGGAGGGGTCTGGGATACTGAACCAATAACTCCATTAATGGGAAGAACATCTAGTGACTTTGATGCTGCGGGATCAGATGATTGCCGCGAAGCATTTGGTAACAACTCGTATAAGGCGCCAGATTGAGAGTAGACCAGATCCAAGTACTGGGCACGGGTAATGGCTTGCTCTTTAGTGACACACCCACCCATAGCTATATTGCAAGCAATTGGGGCTATGAATGATTTGGTAAACCATTCAATGAGCAACTGATCATCTATCTCAAACTTGATCAGGCGACTTCTACGTCTCCATTCATGGATATGATCAAAGATGTACGTCACAGTGTCTCTCTTAAGTGATGTGAGCAAATAGGTGCCAGTTTCATAACGAACCGGCAGCTGAAAATTCTTGAGGAAATCCATGGCCAATGAATTGAAGTCATGGAAAGTACTTTGAGGTAGCTCGATGTACCATTTCACTGCGGCATCGGTGAGGGTTCGTTGGAAAATACGAAGATGAATGGAATTGTCCAATATGATTTCGACGAGCACTAGAGGTGATATGTCATCACATGGGCATGAGGATCTTCTTTATCTTTTCCATCAAACTTTGGGCAATCACTTCGTATCTTGGACGGCATCAGAAGCTAGTATGGAAAATGAAGGATCGGATCATTCATAAGACGCGATACATTTGGCAACTCAAGTGTAGCCAAGAAAGGTAATTTAGTGTTAAAAGGCATGGGAGGTTGATACGCGAGCCCATAAGAAGGAGCCCATCCCTATTATTAAGGATTTTGGAACCAAAGTGGGGGTTTTTGTCCATATGGCATCTAAGGCTACCCCCATTGTGGATTACCTTAACCAAAGGGAGGATTTAGACCTTAAATACCTTGAAACTGCCCAGGCATAGGTCGCTGATATGCAACGTATGGGTTAAAAGGCTATTGACACTGTTGACCTTGGACATATGGATATGGGACTTGTTGTCCTGGAACATAGGGCTGTTGGGCCTGTTGTCCCTGAACAAGAGGATTTTGGACTTGCAGTCCTTAGGCATAAGGTTGATACACTTGTTACCCTTAGATGTAGGGATTTGTACCTGGTGCCCTTGGCCGGTAGGATTTTGAACCTGTTGACCCTAGACAAGAGGATTCTGCACCTGTTGTTGCAGGTTTTGAACTTGACCCTGTCCCTGCAAGGGTTGAACTTGTTGATATGTATAGAAAGGTTGCTGCTACCCGGGTTGGTTTTGTTGTTGTAAAATTTGTCCCTAGGGCTGCAGAGGTTGGCCCTGTGAGGGTATGGGTTGAGAGGTATGCGGAGCATATTCCATCTATTGCTGCGAGACCTGCTGCAACTGTTGAAAGGACTGACCTTACGATTGTTCTAGGTGAACTTGCTGCAGGATAATCTTCCCTTGCTGTTGGGTGGAAAACCCTTGCTGCAACAAAGGTTGCCCTTGCGGTAACAAAGGCTGCCCTGGTTGGTGCAAAAGTTGTCCTTGCAGTTGCAAGGTTTACTTGGATAGTGCCCGGGAAATTTCCAAACTAAATTTGGCTATAGCCAGGCTGGATGTACTGCCTAGATTGGAGGGTGTAAGGTTTATTAACCAATCCTTGAGAACCATATGGAATGTAAGGATTTTGGTATTGGGATTGAGCCCCATAGGGCTACTGATACTGAACATTGCTCGATCTAGATGGATCACTGGGATTCTAAACCTGTTGGTATTGGACATTGCTTGATCCAGTGGGGTCAACAGGGTTATAAATAATACCAGAAGAGGGTTGGTTTATAACAAACATGTGAGCTTGTGAGCCGCTCACATTAGTGGCACCTGACACAACAGATACATTCAGGTTCTGTCCCCCAGGCAGTGGCACAACTTGGCCATTGACTAATGGGACAAAAGAATTGACAGAAACAATTGTTGAAACCGCCAGTTGTGATAGACATGTAATTGGGATTGATGATACACGAATATTCCGGACGATGGGTTGCACTAGCACTGAAGTAACAACTAGTCGGGAGGTTGTGTTCATGACGAATGAACCTGATGTAGGCTTGACACTTGATGCCTAAACAGGATTATGGTAGAGTGATGAGGCACTAGGTGTGCCTGAAACTAAGTGTCCCAAAGACACATAGCTGGGTGGCAAGTTGGCGAGAATACCTTCTGAATAAGGGAAACCCTCTAGAGGAAAATGCAATTGCAATTCTTCTCCCTCAATAGTGTGTGGAGTAGGAACTTCGGACTCATCCAGAGAAGTGACTGGAGCATCGCCTTCAGGTTCCATGTTTGAAAAAAAATGATCACGAATGGTCGAACGTGTGCTGGAGGATAGTTTCAAAGGAACACTCGGTTGGTCGTACAGATTGTAAGGACACTGCGGTGATATCTCAACAACGTCAAACAGAGGGTTCAGAGGATAGATAACTAGTCCAAGTTGACTGTCAGTGGTTGGTGAGTTCTCTAGAGTTTGAATGGGATTATCCGGATATTTCGGGCCAAGATCAGTAGATGACCCTAAATCGAAAGTAGGCAGAGGACGAGATGAAAATGGTTGAACGCTCAGAACAATTGCGAGTTCAATATTTTGGTCCTCAAGTGACTCTGATAACCCAGGGAACGAATCTTTAGACAATCTTTTAGACGGAGGAGAGGAAGAGGAATTGGGTGGACCAGATGGTTCAGCCACGATGACCTTGTCTTAGGCGACAGAACAAACAAGCTCAAGGCTTTAAAATGTCCTTTTAAGGGAACTCACAATTTGGTCAAAAAGACTAACAAGATGTTTTGGATTGTGGGTAATCAATTAGTAAGATGCATAAAACACTAATTGTTGGTTTATTGGGGCCTGACACAGGTTCAGAGTTAATTAGCCAAACAAATTCCTATACTACTGGCCTTTTCGAAAACAGTCCATGGAGCGTGGACTGAGGCCTCAACCAAAGTAGTATGGGGGGGTGCTGGAACCAGGTTTTCGGACCCTTGAGATGTATGAGGGGTTGATTTGGTCCAACTACTAGTCCCTGCGGTAGGTTGCTTCACGCACTTCCTTAGCCCTCACGCCCTGATAGATTCACCTTCTTGCAACCCTAACCAAGGGCTGTGGGGCTTCTCACTGTTGGAGCAACGTTCTACACTATTTCCCTAAATCACACCCGAGATCTTACTCGCCTTATTACACCAGTTAGTTATCTTCGCATAAGTAGAAGCCTTGTGTTATATTGATTTATACAATTCATGCATATAAGTTCGCACAACAAATAAACAGTAAACTTGCAAATTATACCCAATAATACATAAAGCAGGAAAAGATACATAGAAATATGGGAAACTTCTCTTTATTAATTCTTCCCACAGTTACAGACTCGCCTTGCCCTGCGCACTCAGTTGTAGGGGTCTGTGCACTCAGCTGCGGAATACTAGGCCTCTATGCACACAGTTTCAGATCCTTCTCCTACTCTACGACCCAAGACACACTTTTAACTTCAACTCAAGTTCCTAGACTCATCATGCTTCTATTCGTTTTTTCCCTTTCTTTTCTACACTTAGAGCTTTACTCTATTTATATAATCCCATGGTCTGCGGACCATGGATGGATCTTTCAAGACAACATTACATTACAAAAACAAGGATAGACAACGCTGTGACTCTATTATCACTTCGTGGTCCACGCCCAAAAATCGCAGAGTCTTTACAAAGGACTTGGTCAAAGCTTGGGCTTTAAGCCTCAAAACATGCCTTGGGGGGATTCCATGCCCAACAGGCCCCCAACACAAACATCATGACTCACCCTCGAGTCACTTTGTCGGTGCGGAGATCTTCGTGCAGAGTCCCTCCAACTTTGCTAGAATTGCAGCAAGGTCGGAAATGCACTGAGCGGCTGCTTGCTGACTTTCATGTACATGTTGTTCCAAGACCGCGATGTTGGAACTGCTTCCCTACATTTGTCCCCGTGCCCCTTGCATTGGTGTGAGCTTGCCTTCAATTGTTGCCGTGATAATGAAGGCCTCGTTGATCCAAGGCTAAACGCACACTTTCAGGACTACTTCTTTGTGCCGTGCTACGTCCACCTATTCTTTCAGTGCTTTGGCCTATTACATCCATGCGAGCCTCTGAGTGAGGGACACCATCTGTGAGGTCCCTTTGATGTTGTCATACTGCTGATGGAGTTCATGCGCCTATATTTCTAAGCGCTGGGTGTTTGGGTCCTCCTGTAGATTTGTGAGGACCTCAAGTGTCTCCCCCAACATTCTGGTGTAATCCCTTATTGCACTGCCAATCTCTTTCAGCCCTGATGTAATAGCGTTGGCACACTATTCTCTTACTTTCAGAGGGGTGGACAGCTACGCCTTCAACCATAGCTCTGCTATTTGAAGATTCAACTCCAGCTGAACCTTAGTCATTTCTTCTCGTGCCTCGCGCACCCCTGTTGCTAGCCTGTGGATGCGCACCTCTACTGGTGTGTTCGCTGGGAAGGCCAGCTTAGGGATTCTTTGACAAGCTTCTTCTAGTACCTATACCAGTTGCTGATTCTACGACACCACTTCATTGCACTGCAAGATCAACTAATCCATGTTGATCTTTTGCTCACTTAGTACTTGCAGCATGCAACTCTCCCTAGCTTGTAGTTCTGCAGTAATCCCATCCTACAAAACGTATAGTGTTTTCTGTGGGAGTGCAACCATGTTGATCCTGATACCTTTCAGTGCACTAATCATAGGCCTGTCAGCCTCATTTGTCATCACCAGTGCCCCTTTCGGCAGCACTATTGTATTTTTCGTCCTAGCGTGCAGCATCTGCTCTACTGCAGTTGTCCCTACTGCGAGGCTGGTCTAAAGAGTGCCATCCTGAGGAATTCACACCTGCAACTCCTGTAGTTGTGCTCTGAGGGACCCCAACATAATTTAGTTCTCTTGCACAAAATTTTGGAGGGCCTCGGAGGTGACATCGCGCACTGTCTCGCCGATGTCGTGCAGATCACCCTCAGTAAGAGTCGTCAAGTCAATAGACAACTTTGATGCCTTAACCTTTTTGTCTGACCCCGTCCGCTCGCTCGGGCGTTGGCGTTTTAGTTGTGTTGACGTGGTTTGTGGGTCCGCACCTTCCTCCTCTTCCTCTGCTCCTTGCCCATGCGAAGGTGACTTTTGGCCCTCACGCGCCTTCTCGGATGCCTCCTGTGCTACTGCTACTACTACGACCTTTTTCTGTTTTGCTGCTGTCTGTGCAATGTCTTGTGCCTCCTGTGCTTTTGCTGCCACTACCTCCTACTTTATCTTCTCTATCAACTATGCCATGTGCAGTTTGGCCTCTTCTTTCTTCTTTTGTGCTACAGACTTCTCCATAGCTGCAATGTCTGTGGAATGCCACTTTAGTGGCCATGTCTGCAGTACATCAAAGATTAAATCGTCCGTGGCTAAAAAGGGTAGCTCTCTCCATTGCTTGGCTGGGTCCTTGTGTGCTTTGATATAGATGTTGTGGAGGTTCACTTTAAACTCTGCAAAACTTTGCAGGCTGTTGTAGACAGTGGGCGACAACTGTAGCTTGTGGTTAATCCCCATTCTAATGTTCATTTCCATGAACACCTAGAATATCTTACTATCGCGGATCCAGTTCACGTCCTTCGTGGCCCAAACCGAAGCGTGCTTCGCGGCCTTTGGAAGATCCCTATCAATTATGGGGAACTGATTGTCCTTTGGAAATTCCCCTGCCACGAGCACTATGGACAACAAAAGCCATGCATAGTGGAATGTTTTGCCTTGTTTCTGAGCCTCACGACAATTTTCCAGGAACTCCTTGCAGAGTAACTTGGACCAGTTAAACTTGACCCCCTCCACCCATAGCTCAGCAAGTGCTACCACCGGCGTGGGTACCTCGTCTGTGCGGCACTTGCGCATAACCTTACATTTCAGTATTTGGGTCACCACTTTTACTGCTTTGTTGTTGATGCTTGATATGACATAGCCCCTTTTCTTCTTCTCCAGTTTATATTTCTTCTTTATGGCCTCTACGATGGCCAAGTCACTGCTCTTCCCATTTGAGATATCTGCGGGGTCCTCACCTTTGCATGGGAGTGGGGTAATATGGTGAATCAAGTGGTCCATGATGGGGATGGGATCCTCCAGCCACAAACACCCACCATGCACCAAGAAGAGCATCTACCTGATGATGAAAATTGTTATTAAGGCACAGTGGAAATGCAACACCCAGAGCAGGTTTAGTAACCCTGCCTTTTCTACTTTGTGTAACCACTTTCATGGCTCTAATTCGGTAACCCCTGTCGCGGTGTTTTGCTTGGGCTTCATGAGCTGTGCAGTCTCTAGGTGAGGGAACTTCTCATTGTCAACGAGATCGCAATCTTCAAATTTCAAGCTAGGCACCCATCCTAGGTGCGTGCACTCAAAAATGATGTCGTCTAGGAGGAGTGGGGTCTGGAGAGAGCTCTTGCTCTCATTAAGATCCTTGGGCACTTTAGCCTTCCCCTTCCAAAGGGGGATATAGGCGGGCAACTTTGTTGGAGGGTGCGTAGGCTCAGTTTCTTCCACATGGTCCTATAAGCCCCTAAAAGCACTGGTACACACAGGTCCCAATCCATCCACTGCACACTATGTACCTTTTTTCAGTGCTTCGCATACTTTGTTAAAGGCTTCTGCGTGGATAACCATCTATGCACTTGGTCTCTCCATATTTCGTGGTTCCAACCAGAGGGGTCATTCGCACCCTTGCCTTGGCTGCACCTTTTTGCTGACCATGTCTCCTAACGCGAAGGCGGTGTGCATTTGCGCAGGTCTCCTACCATATGCCTATGTCCACCTGGACAGGTGGTTTCGCAAACCGTTTCGTTTGGAAATCTTGTCTATTAATCACATCTGGGGCTTCCCAAACCACATGCACATCATCCTCCTGCATTCGCTTCAGTCCTCAAAACTTCTTTGGTGCATACCCCACCACCTCGTGGGCGTAGCGTGCAATACCCATTTCAAAGCTTTGAAAGGTTGTTGTTCCGACACTTCTCTTTCAAATCTGTTCAGGAAGTCATTCACCTCACTTAACCCATCATACATAGGAAGATCCCTTACCTCCATTGATACGAAGTGCAACGATCTTGTCATCATGTTACGATTCAGCGTGGTTACCTCGTGTAACCAGTTTTGCCATCGCTCTATCTCCTTGTTAGAACACAATGTGCAGGAGCTTTTGTGCTCCCATGAGATTCGTCCATCTGTGGTTGGGTTTACCCAGTCTTGTTCTCACGCGGTTATCTTGTAGATGTAGTCCAAATCGTCATTTTTGTCGTAGTCACGCACTGGCTCCGTGTAGCATGATCCTTCTGCAGGGTCCAAAGGTACAACTACACGTAAAGGCTTTTTCTTAAAAATTATCTTGCGCTTCTATAGATTTATCACCCCATTCATGTCAGTGGTCCAATCTATTCCTAATAGCGTAGGGTAGGGATTGCTATCATCAAAAATCTCTATTACTTCGAAGTTTTCTAGCACACTTTCTCCTTCAATATCCATTGTGATTCCCTGCAATCTCCCCATAGGTAGGATCTTTTGCTAGTTCGACATTTGTAGTTGGATAGGAGGCCATTGTAGCATAGGCCTTCCCATGTGGTCCCATGTTTTCTTAGGCAGAACGTTTGCATTCGATCCTAGATCTAGAATCACTTGGTCCATCTCATATTCCCCAATTCGCATGGTCAATCTCATTTCCATTTCTGTCCGCATCATGTGCTTTCTGAGCTTCCAGACTGCGTGTGGTTCTCCTAGCACGGTCCCAACACATCTATTTATGAGTTCCTGCAGCCCCTTTATAGCGTTGCTATCACGCAGCAGCTTCACGCATGTTTCCAGGAACGTTGTGAGCATCGATGGGTCCATTTCTGGCTTCAGTCTAGCTTTGCTTCCTGAAGTGGTGGCATCAGCGAAGCTCTTCTTGGCTTCCATGAAGGTTTCCTTAGTGCACTCCAAATCAAACTCTAGTTCTTTTGTCGGAGCCTTGCAAACCCAAGTACTATCTTTAGGCTACTTGCCTTTGTCATCCCCTGTCGTAATTCCACTTCGGAGCACAATATTCACATTAGGGTATTCCTCGTGTGGCTCAGACCTCATCATTTGTAGGTTTTGAGTAGGGAGAGGTTGGAGCGCTCCTTTATTGCACAACAGTGTTATTAGTGTGGGACAATCCTCCATCTCATGATCAAAAAATGTATAATACAAGCATGATGGTCACGTTGGATTTGTACAATCATGGACATAATGTCCTGGCCCTCCGCAATTGTAACATATCAACTGTCTGCGACCTCTTCCAAGTCCTCCTTCACCTTGGCCTCATCCGTGCCCTTGAAATCCGGTTCGCGCCATCCCTGTGTTCTAGTCAGGGGGCCGCATTTCAGCTTGAACTCTGTAGGCATGAGTTCGGTCCATCATTAGTTCATAACTTCTACAGGTGTGCTCATCATGTCCCACTGATCTACAAAAATTACAGAACAACTACTGTGAATTTTGCGTGTACTTCTGTAATAAATGGCAGTTATCTATAGCATTCTTTCCTCCTATCTGACAAATCGTGCACCATAATTCAAGCATTGTGTTCAGTCCTGCTTGTGCCTCTGGTTTCAATGGCATTGGTCCTCCTCCTTGTCATGTCCCTGACCCTTTCACTTTATGCACCATACCTCATTGCGCACTTCTGGGCAAGCTATCCTGTCTTGTTTCAAAATTTGCATCTCAAGGCACAAGTTTTTCAACTACACGTGGATCTACTGAACTCCTAGGTTGGGATCCTATATCGGGGTCTCATGCAGTCTCATTACGATCTCCAAGGCCTCTACCTGAGTTGTTATCCTTTGTTGTGACAATGCATTCCTTAAATGCAACATTAACGATGCTACAAACGATTTGCAATGTTGTCCATCCGTCAGTGTCATGTTAGCTTCCCGAATTGTGCACTTCAGTCTCTGATGCAACTCCCAAGGGGTCTTGCCTAGTAGCATTGTGATTTCCTTGAACCCAATGATCGACTACGCCTCTGACTTCGACCTGCTAAATTCTTTGTTTAGCGCAGTTTGAATATCAATGATCCCTGCATTCAGATTGTCATTGGAATGCTTAATGTACTAGGTCAGCATGCGATCCTATAGAGCGCTAACCAACATCACTTTCTTTATATTGTCATCCATAACTTCCTGCGCTTCCCATACAGATTTTATCACGCACCAAAACTGGTCCAGATATTCACTTCGTACTCCCTTGAACACTGGCAACTTTATCGGGCTTGCCATATTTACTCGCAGTGGTCGCAGAGGTGGTATGGGTGAAGATGGGGGTGAAGATGGTGAAATTGGTGATGGTATGGGTGGGGGGTGGTATGCGCAGAATCCTCTACCTTATAAAATTAATCACACTGCTTGGTGAGACCTTCACAAGCTCTTCTTCACCCCCTCCCAGAGATGAAATTAAGGGGCTAGTTTCTAGCTCCACACTACCTTCGCTTCTATAGATTCTCCCACTTCGCGTAGCCCAAACATCAATTTATTCACGTAACCTACTTTTCACACAGTAGCATTTTAATCCAAGTGTTCAAAGATTTAATGTACTTACCTCCCGGTCCTTTGAGGAAGTGTCATTCTGCCTCGCTATAGATGACTGAAGTATCTACCGCGAACTTGGTGATGAATCCTCCTATAATTCGATCGAACCAGTGATCAACAGCATGCGTGATCTTATCCTCTGATGCTTCCAATCTGCACACCAATTCTAGAGTCCACACAATAGGTCTATCAAGCTTGCACCTTCCTTAGAGATCTGCTAGCTTTGCGATCCACTCGTATAGCTCAGTAGGGAAGGATGCGAAGAAAATTTCGTGGATCTCTCTGTATAAGTAGTAGCCTAACCACTCTTCTTTTGATAGTCATGGATTTTTGTTCTCTTGCACCGCAAACTCGTGAATTTTTCTATCCAACCAATCTTCAATTCCTTTCTTTGTTGGATTCTAGTGATACGACATCAGACATCACTATGCAGATCCCGATCCCAACAACGGAACCATTTGTTGGCTTATTAGGGCCTGACCCAGGTTTAGAGTTAATTAGCTAAACAAATCCCTGTACTACTGGCCCTTTGGGCAACAATCCGCAGAGCGCAGACTGAGGTCTCACTTGAAGTAGTATGGGGTGGTGCTGGAACCAAGTTTGTGTACCCTTGAGATGTCTGAGGGGTTGATTTGGTCCAACTGCTTGTCCTTGCAGCAGGTTGCTTTGCGCACTTCCTTGGCCTTCGCGCCCTGATAGATTCGCCTTCACACAACCCTAACCAAGGGTTGTGGGGCTTCCATGCTGCTGGAGCAGCGTTCTGCACTATTTCCCTAAATCACACCTGAGATATTACTTGCCTTCTTACACCAGTTAGTTATCTTCGCGTAGTAGAAGCCTTGTGTTATATTTATTTATACAGTTCATGCATATTAGTTCATGCAACAAATAAACAGTAAACTTGAAAATTATACTCAATAATACATAATGCAGGAAAATATACATAGAAATATGTTAAACTTCTCTTTATTAATTCTTCCCACGTTTACAGACTCGACCTACCCTGCGCACTCAGCTGTAGGGGTCTGCACACAGCTGCGGACTACTAGTCCTCTACGCACACAGCTGCAAAGCTTTTTCCTACTCTACAACCCAAGACACACTTTTCACTTTGACTCAAGCTTGTAGACTCATCATGCTTTTATTCATTTTTTCGCTTTCTTTTCTACACTTAGAGCCTTACTCTATTTTTACAATCCCGTGGTCCGTGGACCATGGATGGATCTTTCAAGCCAACATTACATTACAAAAACAAGGGTGGACAACCCTGTGACTATTAT
The DNA here is from genome assembly GCA_000404065.3 of Pinus taeda. Taxonomy (NCBI): domain Eukaryota; kingdom Viridiplantae; phylum Streptophyta; class Pinopsida; order Pinales; family Pinaceae; genus Pinus; species Pinus taeda. The sequence goes on from APFE031724652.1 coordinate 70,019, forward strand.
GACTTTGCGCTTTGCGCCCAAAAATCCCGGAGTCTTTACAAAGGACTTGGTCAAAACTTGGGCTTTAAGCCCTAAAACATGCCTTGGGCGGATTCCATGCCCAACACTAATTTTCTTTCATTTTTTAAGAGTTGAGAAAGAAACAAATATGACTCTATCACTTTCGATTGGAAACGAGCTCGAAAGGACAAGTGCTCGAATGATATTTTAAGTTTAATGAGTAAAAAAGATCAATGACTACTCTGGATGATCTAGGTTAATAGGATTACCAAGCAACTGTGAATTGCAGAATATCTCCTGGTGAACTAAGAAGTACGAGCAGGAAATCTCCCCGAATGCTGTGTTCGGTGTATCATATTTGTAAGGCGGTCAACTCAGCTTCCTAAGGATAAAATGGTTACAGCCTAGTGGGGTGTCCCATTATATACTCGATGGTATAGGGAGCACAAATCCATGCTAGTGCTATCTAATTCCGAAGCTAACGACAACTGCTAGGTTTACAGATGTAGGTGTTAGTGTCGGTATCTTCATCCCTCCCTTAGTGATCAAATTATCTTGTTGCATTGCATGTTAGGTGTCTCGCTCGATCAACTGTATTCGATTAGGATCATGGATCATCTAACGGTGATGGCTTATTATACATTTTCCCTCATGTCCTTTACTTGCTGGCCCATTTTCATTCATCTAGATCATCAGCAATCAATTTTTGTCTTTAAATCTTCAAAAGTCATTTTTAGGGTTTTAGGTCTCATAAGGTCTAGGGTTTTGTCAACAAGGTCTTCAAAATGCTCAATAATGGTTAGTAGGCACATGAGGAGGACAAATAAAGTTTCAGCAACAATAAATTCCATAATCACATGCTCAGTGATTGATTTTTCCTCAAAACCCTGTTTTGAGGAAAAACAAAGTTTTTTATGTTTTTATGTACAAATTTTGATGTAATTTCATTTTTTCCATGTGTAATAACTTCAGTGGGGTCTCCCATTATATACTCGATGGTATAGGGAGCACAAATCCATGCTAGCGCTATCTAATTCTGAAGTTAACAACAACTGCTAGGTTTACAGATGCAGGTGTTAGTGTCGGTATCTTCATCCCTCCGTCGGTGATCAAATTCTCTTGTTGCATTGCATGTTAGGTGTCTCACTTGATCAAATGTATTCCATTAGGATCATGGATCATCTGACGGTAGTGGCTTATTATACATTTTACCTCATGTCCTTTACCTGCTGGCCCATTTTCATTCATTTAGATCATCAACAATCAATTTTTGTCTTTAAATCTTCAAAAGTCATTTTTAGGGTTTTAGGTCTCATTAGGTCTAGGGTTTTGTCAATAAGGTCTTCAAAATTCTCAATAACGGTCAGCAGGTACATGAGGAGGACAAATAAAGTTTCAGAAACAATAAATACCATAATCACATGCTCAGTGCTTGATTTTTCCTCAAAACCCTGTTTTGAGGAAAAACAAAGTTTTTTATGTTTTTATGTACAAATTTTGATGTAATTTCATTTTTTCCATGTCTAATAACTTCAGTGGCAACCCTGGTCACCTTGCCAAGCTTCAGCAACTCCATCACCTACAAGGCAAACAAAAAGTCAAAGCATTCAGTTCATCAAAGGCAAAAATAAAGCAAACTGCCCAAAAACAAAGTTTTAAAAGCAAGTCAAAGGCAAACATTACAAAGTGGGTTTTTATAAGTGAAAAATTAAAATCCTTTGTATATAAACCATTTGTTATGTTTAAAGAGTTCATTTGCATCTAAAGGATAAAGAATGAACAAGAGAAAGGTCGTGTTGAAGCCAAAGAGCAAAATCACAGTAAATTTGTTAAATTTCAGGGGTGCGGTGCATTGGATCATGGGCAAGACGCATCCATCTGGTGTGACGCATTGAGCCACACTCTTCAGTGTAAAAATTACATAGGCATGACACATTGGGTTTTTGGTGCGGTGCACAGGGTTTGGAAGCCGATTTCATCCACAACCTGTTATACGGGAATAGTGTCCACTCGGATGCTGCTATTCCCACTAAGATGTGTGGCTATCTTAGAAACAAACAATCAAAGTCTACTGTTGATTCCTTTTATGAAAATAGATGAGAGGAGAACCAAGAGGGCCAACCTGAGTCTTGCGCTCGATTCCCTCTCCTTCTTGATAGAGTTTTGCTGCTCGCTCTTTGTCTGCTCAGCTTCAAAATGGACCTGTAGAATCACAACAACATACTACTATGCAAGAAACATGGATCTAAATTAACAAATAATGTAGGATTAGATGTACATTAACCATGTACAAGCACATATAAAAAAATGCACCAGGATATGGAAGGAAACAAGAATAGCTTTATTCAGATAAAAGTAGCAAGAGGATTACAACCATGAGCAGCTCTGACCCAACATCATCCTCCAGCTAAGAAGCC
>APFE031724654.1:0-10339 GCA_000404065.3 Pinus taeda
GTGAAAGCAAACCCTAGACCTAATGCCTAGTGACCAAATTTTGCTTGAAAACTCACTGAAATGACAAAATTTGACCTTGACACTTCAAAATAACTTTGTAAGAGTATATTTGATCACTGGAGGAAGGCTGTAAAGACTGACACTAACACTACCTATCAGGAATAGATCGCCAACATATAAAACCTAAATCAGTGGAATATCTTGGACTACCTTGAAGTAGAGGTTGGGATTGACTTTGCTTTTTGTGAATCCCAACTTCACCAAATAATTGTCTATGTGGGTGTACCATGCTCTTGGGGCTTGCTTTAAACCATACAATGCCTTCTTCAATCTACAAATGTGTGTCTTCCGATATCCTGCTTCAAATCCCTGTGGTTGTTCAATGTATACTTATTATTGTAGCATTCCATTGAGGAATGTGATCTTTGTATCCATCTGATGAAGGATCCATCCTTTACTTGCGGCAAGGGAAACTACAAAATGAATGGTTGTGTATTGACCCATAGGTGCAAATATATCATCATAATATTCTCCCTCTTTCTGGGAGAATCCTCACGCCATGAACTTTGCCTTGTATTTTTCAATGCTTCCATCAATTCCATGCTTGATATTGAATATCTACTTCAAAGTTACCATGGATTTTCTCTTTGTTCTTGGCACAACATCCCATACATAATTCTTCATAATATATTCATATTCCTAGGCCATAGAATCTTTCCAAACTTTTTCATTTACAACTTCTCGAAAGTGGAAGGTTCAGCTTGAATCATAGTTTTCATAGCTACAAAATATCCCTGGTACCTACGTGGCTTCTTTCTTTCTCTAAATGATCTTCGAATGGGCACATTACTATCAACATCATGAAGAGTGTCCCATAGCCAAAATTGTTTCTTCCTAGTAAGAGGATTACTAGGAGGAGAATCTAAGGGATCCATGGGCTCCATGGGATCATCAAAAATATCAGTCTTGGATTAAAGCACGGATGAGCCATCCAAGATATCCATATCACCACTCTTCAGGTAAAGGAAGGTCTCTTTCTTTTCCAAGAGCGGCATCTTCATCGAATGTAACATCCCTGCTAATTTCAGCCTTCCTTTGACCTGGAATATATATTCTAAATGCTTTAGAATTTTCACAATACCAAACAAATGTACCTTTTATTCCCGTATCTTCCAATTCGTTCCTTTTGTCCTTTGGAAAATGAAAATATGCAGGACATCCAAATATACGAAGATGACTAATGTCAGGCTTCACACCTGTAAATATTTTTTGTGAGTTTATTTTCCAAAGCTTGATGAGGCATCCTGTTTTGAACATATACGATAGCATGTGAAGCTTCGCCCCAAAGAAATTTGGGAAAATTTTCATCATGGAGCATCGCTCGAGTGGCTTCTACTATAGACCTATTCTTCCTTTCAGATAGACCATTTTTTTGGGGAGTATATGGCATAATTGTTTCCTTCTTGATACCTTCCTTTTTGTAAAAGTCAATGAATTCATTTGGCATGTATTCTCCACCATTATTGGACCTAAATATTTTTAGCTTCTTCCCCATTTTATTTTCAACCAATGCTTTTAACTCCTTGAATGTTCCAAAGGCTTCATCTTATGCTTCAAAAATAATATACATGTCTTCCTTGAAAAGTCATCAATGAATGGGATGTTGTAGAGATATCCACTAATAGAGTGCACGAGCATTGGTCCACATATGTCTGAATGAATGAGATGGAGGATGGAAGTGGTCTTGTTTTCACTAGAGGGGAATGGTCCCTTGTCATTTTTCCACTAGCACATCCCATACATACTCCATCATGTTGAGGTTGAACCTTTGAAATCCTTTGAGACCAAGTTATCCAATTTCGGAAGAACATCATAATGAAGGTAAGGCAACCTTCGGTGCCATAATTCGCTTGAATGATTTGTATTATAAACTAATGCTAATAGTGGCCTTCCAGTGACCTTGTAGACTCCTTTATATCTTGTTACCAAAGTGAATGCATATTTCATAAGTGATCCAACGGGCCAAGTAAGAAATTTTCCATTGATGAAGGAAACCCTCATCCCTTTATCTTCCAAAGCAGACATTGATACCAAATTCTTCTTTAACCCAAGAACATACATTACATTATGTATTACAATAGATTCCCCATAATTCAAATGAAATTTAATAAATCCAAAACCTTTAACAGGATGAGTGGAGTTGTCTCCAAGAATGATTTTCAAATTTGGCTCCCTCTCTACCAAGTTAGAGAGAACTTTTTTGTAACTAGAGAAGTGATGAGTTTCCCCACTATCAACCAACCAAGTATCCCATGAAACCGAAGGAGATGAACTAGTAAGAGTGGGAATAAGAATATATTCAGATTGATTCACAACATTACTTTAATACTTGGATAATTTTGACTTCTTTTTTGGACAATGATATTCTTCATGGTCACTTGGAGCATCTCTTCTTCTTCTATCATTTCTCCCATGGTGATCATTCCTTTGGTAATGTCACCTTCTTTGATCATTGAATCTGTTGTTGTTGCTTCTAGTATTATAACACGGTCCATTGTTCTTCTCAGGGAAATCTCGAGCGTAGTGCCTTTTCTTATGAAAATTGTAGCATTGAATGTTCACATATTCCTTTCTTCCACCAGAACTTTGAGGAGGAGGCTTTCTTGAATTTGATGGACCTCCTTTCCCTTTCTTCTTATTCTTATCATGAGCGATGTATGCACTGGGTTCTCCTTTTTTTTTTTAATCCTTCCTCTTCATATCATCCTTGACTCTTCTTGAGTGAGATTTCCAACAATTTCATCAAATGAAGGGAGAACATTTGTGTTGCTTATAGTAGTGATGATTTTTTTCCCAAATAGAGGGGAGACCTCTTAGAGTCATGACCACTAGTTCCCTGTCTGACACAACTTCTCCAACTCTTAGCAATTCATCTCTAACACGAGAGATCCTCATTATGTAGGATTGTATGAACTCTCCTTTGTTCATCTTGGTGTCTTTGAGTTGATCTTTCAAGGTGAGGATTTCATTCAAATTGTTGATCTCAAACATGTTGGCTACCTTATCATACACGTATTTAGACCTACTCAAGTTTTCAACATATGCAAGCATATTATCTTGTAAAGCATCAACCATAATTTGTTTTGATTTCAACTCACCTTTCTTGTGCGTGTTCTTGGTAGTGATGAATGCATTATACGGAGTCTCAGTTACCTTTCCTTGAATGTAGTCCAAAACATCATTGTTATCAGCTATGATCTCCAACTTAACTTTCCATGAAGCAAAATTAGACGAGTCACCCATCTTCTCATCACTCTTGAAGAAGGAAGTCATCTTGATTTTGACTAGATCAATTCTTTCATCTTTCCAAAGATGATTGCTTCAAGGCTTGTCCTTCACCGTAGCTCTGATACTGTGTTAATTTTCAAATTGTTCTATGTTTTGTCAATTACTTTAGCCCAAATCCAAAATTTAATTAGCAATATTTCCAATTACAATTATCTTTCCATTCATAAACAATAATTGAAGATATAACAATGTATGCAATGACAAAGAATACAATCATCACATCAACAAGAGACACCAGATTTGATCAAAGACTAGGGAAAAAACCCACAAGGGGGGGAACCCTTTCAAATTATTCTTTTATTAGATTGCCATAAAAAGTAGCAAAGAGTGTAATGAGCCAAATACAATATGATCATAAATACAACACAACAACTTCAGAAACCAGTTTACAATGACAAAATATATTCGAGACAATTGGATTTAGAATTTAGAAAACTTTAGAAAACTTCAGATGATGGTCAACTATAGTCAAACCCCTAAACTCTCCCTTCAAGTTAGCACGTCAGTGTTTATAGATTCCTGGGCATTGTCTTTCCCATAGTATGCTTGCATCCAGGGATGAAATTTGCTAGTGTTGTGCCAAAGTCCGGAGCAGAAATCCTAATTTTGTGCGAGCTTCGGATCTGAGACTACGAACCTATGTATGACCTTTTCCTTCGCCAATGTGCCGAACCGAATCAGATAGAAGAGAAGAAGATTCTTAATGTTGTGATGATAAAATGAGTTTCTAGGTCACTTGTATTTATAGGATTCTAGGGGTGTCCAATAATGTGACATGTCCATTTGATGTTGAGGCCGATCTGTCCAAATGTGCATGAGGGTGAAGTTGACCTAATCCAATATCCATGAGTGGGTGCACAAAATCAAAACCAATTTCTTCTTATTTGAACGAGGTGATATTTAGGTCGATTTTGGTCCTCTCAAGAAGAGGAACTCAATTCCATCATCATATCCATCAAATGAGTAGTCCAAAGTGGAATTTTACCATAGTTGCATTTTTTTAACAAGCCTAACAACTGGAATGAAGAAATCCTATAAAAAATGACATGGACAAGAAGGAAAGCCACCAAACCCTCTGAAGATATCTCCTCTTTAGACATGAAATCAAAAATCAATCAGGTTGGAAAATCTCCCTTGTTTAATGAAACAAACTAAGTATTATGGAAATCAAGAATGCAATTATTTTTCATGGCTATTGGATTTGAAGTATGGGAATTAGTTGTTATTGGAATCAAAACTATAGAGGAGTCAAAAGAATACAATATAAAAGTAATGAAATAAATATTGAGTCTTCTATCAGATTCTGTAAAAATTGAGGTTGGTCAATGTTCTTCAGCCAAAAGTATTTGGGAAAAGTTAGAAAATCTTTATGCATAAGAATATACCCTTGTGACGGCTAAGCCAAAACCAGAATATGTAAAACAAGAAAATGATCAAGAATCAAAGGAGATAGATGAAGGCACCAAGAGCATAAAAGACTATGAAGACGAAGAAAACTATAAAGTAGAAATTGAAGTATACCTTAAAGCATAACTTGTGATTACTCTAGAAGAGATAAATAGATTGAGAAAAGAAAATCAAGAACTTAAGAAGTAGGTACAAGATGTTGAAGTAAAGAAGCATGACCTTGATGAAACAAAACAATAAGTTGTCCTCCTAAGGCACCAAATAGAATAAAGATCTTAGGATCTCAATGATCTTGTAGTATAATTACATCAACAAGAGAGGAAACATGATGAAGAAGTCATCTCACTAAAAACTTAGAATGAGAAATGAAAAGTGGAAGAACTTGTGAAGATAATGTTGATGAATAAATCAGAATATTGTGAGAAGCTTGAAGAAGAAAATGTCTCATTAAAAAATGAAGTTGACAAGCTATGCAAAATTATGAAGAGTTCTCAATCATTGGATGACATTCTCAGTCATCAAAGATCACCATTTGATAAAATGGGATTTGGTTATATAGGTAAATCTCCAAAGACTAGGTGAAAAATATGTTTACCTGATTGTGTGGGTTAAAATATCCATAAATATAGCTTTTCTCCCAGAGGAGAATATGGCTCTGCAAATTTTCATGTCGGTGGCTAGGGTTTTCCCCTAGTTGGCCCTCTTCTTCTTGTCTTGGAATTTGCAATTGTTCATGGAGATCGATATCTATCCTGGATCCTCCCCTTTTCATCTATTACCAGGAAATTCTTATAAATTGGGACATATTCACCTTGCCATTTTTTTTCACTCTGTCTTCAATGATTATCTCCAAATTCTTGGATTTCACTCTATTCTCTCTTGTAGTGTCTCTCTCACAATCCTCTTCCATTTCCTCTGATTCAACTCTCATCATGGGTTCCTTGGTGTCTTTTTCTATCAAGCCCATAGGCTCTTCTCCAACATCTCGAACTTCCCTCGCTCGAACTTTGTCCCAATCAGTGCTCCAATGTCGTCTGCCTCTAGGGAGTGCATCTTGTGCGACATCCCTATCCTAGGTTTGGAAAGTTCCACCTCAACTATGCCCCTCTTAAATTTTAGAAAAATGGTTAAATCATCCTTTGGCTTCTCCCCTCGAGGACCTCCTTCTCTACATGCTTGAGACTCCTTAAAACCCCTTACCTTTTGTCCCCTCTCCTCTAGGTTCCCAGTTCTTGATGCTCCTATTATTGAAGTTTCAAGTGCGGTTAGGACTTTAAGTGAGGCCAATTTCTTTTTTGAAACTGGATTAATTTGTGGGTTCTTTGGCTTGTGGCCAAGGCTGGTCGACCTTCACACCTAGATCTTGAAGCAATGAAACCTTTTTATTTCTTACGAAGTGAACATATATCCTCTGGTAAGAGGTTTTTTCATAGTGGTTTTCAATAATGTTGAAGGCATATCCCAAATTTTAAACTCTGGGTCGTGGTTCTGGGGAAGTGTACGAATCTCCATGCAGCCATGGTTTAGCTTCTTTGATTCCTTCATGGCTCGATTCTCATCTTCTCTAGTTTGGGTAAGGCTTTATAACCTTCCATTGCATTGGTGGAATGTCCCATATTTGATTGCAATTGGTAATGCTTTAGGAAAATTCCTTTGTCAAGGGGTAGATGAAAAATACTACCTAAAGCCCACATAAGAACATGTATCTATGGAAATGAATTTCAACAAGGGATTCCCTATTGAAATCAATTTAGAAGGCTCTGGATTATCTTGGATGCAAAAACTAGATTATGAAAACATCTCATTTCGTTGTAGAGGTTATTATGAGAGGGGACATTCCATCACATTTTGTCCCAAAGGTAGGGAAAATCCAATAAAGAAAGCTAGTCAAAAGCCTCAATGGTGGGAGGGAGCCACCTTTTATCACTACACAATATTCAATGAGAACCTTTTCACAGCCTCTAGCAAAGAGGATAATTTGAATAAGGATTCAAACAACTCAGTAGAAAAAAAGGAAAATGTGATTTTAAATGAGGAATATTTTGTCATCTTAGTTGTGGATAACTCAACAAATTCTTCTCCTCGCACTTTCCTGGAGAGTGACCGTGATTTTTGTAAGGAGTGTGGTGCGCAAAAGGGTGTTGCAATTTCTAATATAAAGAATGAAAATATTGAGGTCTCTCTTGTCCCATCCACAACTATGGTAAAGGCAAAAAAAAAAAAAAAACTTTGGTAGTTGTAGATGCAATAAAAACGCTTCTGCCCCTACAAATCTCCCTCAAAAGACAAAGATCATGCATACTTCATCATCTTTGGAAAAAGGTAATGGAACCAAAGTTCCCATTGGGTCCACGTCTGTCACTGACAATAAACAAAAGGAATTATATTGGGAAGACCAAATAGAAATGATCCTCCCTCATTAGGCCCAAAAGCCAATACCCAAAAGAAGAACATCCCAAAAAAAGGGTGATTCTTTAGTCCCAACAAAAAATTGGGCTTGGTCCCAAGTTAAAAGGCATTTGAAAGGAAACTCTCAAGGAAATGTGAAATCCCAATTAAATAAAAAATCTTAAATGTGTCGTATATTTATTTGGATTCTAGGAGTCTTTTGGAAAGTTTACAAGTGGAACGGTTTCAATCTTCAAGTATAGTGGTGTCATCGAGTAAGGTTTTGGGTTGTTACTACATGATCCAAACCGAACCTTCAAGGAAATTTGATAGTTCCAGTTCTTAGAAGATTGTAATGGTTTGGTCCTTTTCTCTCTTTTATTAATACAAATTGATATTATTTTATTTTAAAAAAAATCTCCAAAGACTAAATGAAAAGAAAAACTTGAAAGTGATGTCATCATTCTCCAAAGGCCAAATCACAGTGAAAGCTAGAAAAATGTTTCAAGTTCTCTCATTCCTAGAAGTTATGCTAATGGCCTCAAGGAACCTTATTTCTATGCAAGTAAAAATGAGACTTAATTAAGGATTGAATCTCCTCTATGGCAGAGAAATTTAAAAAAACCATCAACTAAAATCTTCTCATCCAGGTATTAAAACTTATTCTTTGGTTATTGTCATTCTTGCACTAATTTTAGTCATAAATCTAGAGATTGTAGAGCATACTACAAGAATTATTACAGTGGTTATGATCAAAACCCTAAAAGGAAGGTTGCAACTAAACAAGCTAATCCACTTTTCAAGTTCAATGTAGAATGCTATCAATTTCACAATTTTGGACATATAGTATAGATTGTAGAAGTAAAATGAAATGGGCTCCTAAGTAAGTCAAAGATCAAAAGTTATTAGAAAATCCTACCAAGGTTTGGAGAAGAAAACTAGTAGATCCAAAAATAAAAAATCATGAATTAGCTTGGCATGTTCAGGATCCAAGTCTAAATTAAGATCAATGTTGTAGGGCTTGTAGTTATGAAGCTTGATATTGATAACATTGATGAATATGTATGAAAAACAACTGCAAGATAAGTCCACCCACATTTAAAATGTTGCAAGGGGAAAAAGTTAAATAAGTTAGTGGATATAATTTAGATGAACAAGTTTCTCTTAATTCTCATATGAATGAGATGTCATATGAGATTGACATGGATGTGCAAGAGATAACATCGAACCAAGATGACAAAATTTACCTTACTATGAGGACACTAGTAAATCAATCTGTTGGGATTGATGTTGAGAAAGCCATTGATTTTTTAGGATGTTCCAATGTCAAATTGGTTGGAATATTTAGCGGCATAGAAGGAGAGAAGGGAGAAATGGGCATTCTCACTAATTCCATGCAAGAATTACAATTATCTAAAAGAATGAACCAATTTTCAGTGCCTAGTTATGAGTCCAGTGGAATGGAATGTGGATAAGACAATATTCTAGAAGAATGTGTCACTCTTAATCATGATGGAGATGTTCGTATTAAGTTTCCTACTTTGGATAAAAGGTTCATGAGTGAAAATTTTCTAGAGACTGCTTCAAGTTATTACTTGTTAACAATTGAATTTGAATAACACATTCCTTTGAGTACATCTAAAACATGGTGGAGTGAGATGGGTTTGAATAGATATTATGATAAATTTGAGGCATCTATTTATTCCTTTGGACAAGTAGGGAATTTAGTTGATGACTTGGCTCATGATCCATTACCCTTGATGGTTAACAGTGATATGCGTGTGTCTCAATGTGATGCTACACAATGTTTTGGCTAGAGCCTGATTGAATATGATATTATGCCTCAATATTTTCCAGTTTTTGGTATTATGTCAAGTTCTAAATTTGTTAATGAGTTTGAATGTTCTAATTATGCGGCCTTTACTTGTTAGTAATGAAGAGGATGGAATTTATCAGAATGTAGATTCTTCAAACCGTGGTATTAGTAAAGACTTATTTCAAGGGATAATAAATCACAAAACAAGAACATGTCACCTAGATGATAAATCTAGTAAGTATTTCCCTATGTTTTAAATGCTAGGGAGGCTCCTTTCACCCATTTCAATGTCCAATATCATTTAGACATGGGAATTAAAGGTAAATCATAGAGTTTTTACAGAAGGCATGGAAACTTCAGAGCATTCAAACTTTCATCATCATTCAACCTCTGTAGAGTCTAATTGGAGAACAGGCAAGGGGAGTAGATATCATCCTTTTCCATTGATGTGAAATGGAGAGAAAAATATTAAGGAGAATTATGACAGAGGGAGTTTCTACAAAGTATGTTTCCATCAATGACAAAGGGGGATATTTTTGAGAGATTTTGCACTCATGTCAAAGCAAGATCAAAGTTTGAGGACAAAGGCTCTAGATGGATGCTATGGAATGGTCACAAATTCCTTCACTAGTCCCCACCAATAAAGAATGAAGCAATAATTAATGTTTAGCAATGTAACAGAAAGTGATTACATAATGTGATTGAGTTGTCAGTGAAACTTGCAAACTTTAAAGCTAGATTTTATATCTAGGTTGGACAAAGGAAGTTTGGGATGCTCCACAATGAATAATAAACTATCTCAAATAATGTACCATTACTTATACAAGTGGTCCATTACATTTGATAAATGTACTGCACAAACTCAATCAAGTTAGAATTAATACAAAGATAAAATAATGTGATATATGACAAAAGTAGAAACAACAGCAGTCCATAGATTCAAACTATTGAAAAAATATGATTTGAACTTACACAAGGAGGACGATGGAAACCATTCTGAATAGTGGATACGATTAATTACAAACTTTAACCTCTATAACCACCGGTCTCGTTGCAGACTCGCTGTCACCCTATGCTACCTGTTGGCTACCCTCTGCGCCTCCTGTTGACATCATCATTTCCTGTTACCCCCAGTTTTGCTACAACATGGAGGAAATGGATATTGAGGAGGTTGATTATTCCATTGGCCCTAACCCCGATATCCCTATTTTTAGAAGCCCTAACCCTTTGTCAGCTATAGCCGCTCTTCGAGATTCGACTTCTCCATTTCACTCCGTCTCACCTCCCATAGTTACTTTACCTGGGTTACCCACATCTAGCCTTCCCTTCACAACCCTTTCCATCAACTCTCCGAAGCTAGAATTCCCCCCCCCCCCCCCC
>APFE031724665.1:0-25821 GCA_000404065.3 Pinus taeda
AGCGACATGTTGTATATGAGTCTAGACCTCACTCTATGAATATTACTTTGGGCAATAAGTTGTATAGGATACCAGAGATAGCCTCGCCTACCGCCATCTCTTTGATCACTACAAATCAATGTTGTAAGATCATTTCCCAAACCAGTAATTTTGTTTTCCTTATGATTTTCCATCAGGGCAAGAAGAAGGTTGTGGCCACGGCTTCCAGACAGGGCTTCTCTGCACAGTAACAACAGATGGACAATGTCATGGAGGAGTATAGGGATATTTTCGCCTCACCTAAAGGAGTACCTCTGTATTGTAAGTTCAAGCACTCCATTGATATGACCCTAGGCACACCGCTACCCAATGGATCGATCCATTGATGATCTGTTATGGAGAAAAATGAGATCAAGAGGTAGATTTAGGAGCTATTGCAGAAAGGGCACATCAGTCCAAGATCATCACCATGTCGAAGCCTGATTGTATTGGTACAGAAGAAGGACGAGACCTGGAGACTCTGTATTGGCTATTAGGCACTGAATAAGATCACTGTCTGGAATAGGTACCCAATCCCATGGATTGGCGACCTTCTGAACTAACTCAATGGGGCAAAAATTTTCATCAAGATTGACTTGAAGTTCGATTATCACCAGGTATCTATCGAACCCTCTGATGTGTGGAAGACTAACTTCAAATCCAAGGAGGGCCTTTTCGAATGGTTGGTCATGCCTTTCGGGTTGACAAATTCCCTCGAAACCATCATGAGATTGATGGACGACATCTTATGACCCTTCACCAATGCATTCATGGTGGTGTATTTAGATGACATCTTGATCTTCAGCCAGAGTTGGGAAGAGAACTTCCACCATATTTGACAGGTCCTTCAAACCCTGCAACAACACAAGTTGTGTGCCAATTTGGAGAAATGCACTTTTGGCATGACCCAAGTTCAATATATGGGGTACAATATTGATGAGTAGGATGTGCATGTGGACACAACCAAGATACAAGTCATTCGAGATTGGCCAGCCCCAACCACTCTAACAGAGCTCTGCAGCTTTCTGGGTCTTGCCAATTTCTACTGCAAGTTCGTGTTGGGGTTCTCTCATATCACTTTGCCTTTAAGTCAAGTCACCAAGGGTGGAGCGAAAGCAAAAAAAATTTGGTCTGAAATCAAACATAATGCTTTTGACAAGTTAAAGCATCGCCTATGCTCTGCAAAAATTCTCACATTATTGGACCTACAACAACCATTTGAGATTGAGATAGATGCCTTTGACTATGCTATTGGTGCAGTTCTTACTCAACAGGGTCATCTAGTGGCCTACCACAGTGAGACACTTTCAAACATAGTCTGAAAGTATCCCACTTATGGCAAAGAAATGTATTCCATTATGAAGGCTTGTTGTCAATGGAAGCATTACATTATGGGGAAGGAAACAGTCATCTACATAGACCACCGACCCCTGCAATTCATACAGACACAAGGGAGGTTTCAGAATGATCGCCATCAAAAATGGTCCACAAAGCTTAAACAAATCCATTTGAACATTAAGTACAATAAGGGAAACACCAATAATGTTGCAGATTACCTCACCCGAACACCAGTCATGGCGCTGATCACTATGCTCGACTCCTGTGGGCATGAGACTTCGGGGTGACCACATCTTTACAAGAGCAATCCAGAATTCGGTAGCACATACTAGACAATCCTGGAAGGTAAGCAAGTTCCAAATTTTCACCTTCATGATGCATTGTTATGCCACCTAGGACACATATGTTTCCTTCATGCGAGCATGCCAATATGATTTGGGAGGTGCACTACAGTCGAGTCGTTGGACATTTCGGGATAGAGAAAATAGTGGAAGTACTGTAGAAGTATTTTTATTGGCCAAACCTTCATCGGGATGTTGGGAGGTAAATTAAGTCCTACACTGCCTGCGCCATTGACAAACCATCCATCAAGAAGCAAGGCTTATATACTCTTCTTCCTACTCCTAGTCAACCTTGGGAATCCATCTCCATGGATTACATGTCGGGCCTTCCTTCTTCTAAGCATGACAACAACTATGTTTTCGTGGTCGTCGACAGATTTTCTAAGATGGCGATTATGGTGCCCTACAAGAAGAGTATCACATCATAGGCCATTGCTGTAGAAATTTTGAATAATTTAACACATATTCAACAGAGATTATCCTGATCATGTACTATTGCGGAAAACATACACAATACATAAGCTCCTCTACGTTGATCATCAATATAGCAGCATCAATAACAATAAAACATCAAGAGCATTCACACATTAACACAGTATGTATCCCGGGGAAAGCATCTCGCTAAAAACCCCAACTATCTGTATATTAATGATTGAGTCATGTAACATTACAAAGTACAATGCTTATCACAAGCAATCCAGTACCAGCTCCACCTGTTACACACAATACAGCTCAGATCTGAATCAATCACTGGCTCAAATCTCTTCCGCTGCTTGCCTGCCTCTGTTGCTCAATACCTGCACAAGAACCGGTGATAATTCCAAGGCAGCCACGTCTTTCCTTGGCTAAATCACGTGAGAACAAGCTACAATATGTGCAAACTCATTGGCATACTCAATCCCCTGATTTGTGCAAGATCTGGTGCACAACTATAGTCACAACTGATAGCAATCTGATTCTCTAACACCTGTCCCTGCGGAACTGAACATGCACTGACATGCAACTGAGTTAACTGATGTATTCATTAGTTGTATTATGAGTTAATAACTTGTGAATTAATTAATAACTAATTCACCCAACTCATCTCTAGTCTATTCCCCAGTTAGACTAAATACAACCAGTTTAACAAAGCTACACTGAACACAACTCCATCAACTGCACCTCCAGTCCACTAAACTCAACTCACTTGAGTTCTAACTGAAGTCATGCATGCAAATATTCAACTAACCCATAAGAACCACGTATTTCCTTCATTCAATTGCATGTGCCACATCCGTAGCTCGAACTGAAGTGCTCCAAGAGAATAAGACAAAGTTTATAGTCCAAATATTATTGTGAGATAATAATATTTGACTTTTCTATTTTGACAGCCAGTCTAAAAATAGACTTGATCACTCACACTGTGATCACTCACACTTTCATCAAAAATAGAAGTCCATCTATTTTCTCAACTTGATCAATCATCCATAAACAGCAACCTGGAATCCATAGACATGATCCATATGTCTAAAAATAGACATAGTCTAAAAATAGACTTGCGCCGAAAATAGCCTGCGGGCCCACTTAGTGAAGGCGACTCTTTTCACTAAGCTCCATCATCTTGTTGCAATCTCAACAAGCATTTCTTGTTGCACACTTTTCAACATTTACATCAAAGAAACTTCTATAAGTGGTCAAGAAGAGTAAAAGTATCTAAGTGCCATGAAATTTACACAAAAATCCATCATTTACATGCCTCAAAAGTCAACCAAGGTGAAAACAGTGTTTTGCTGTCCGAACTGGTCAAAACGGGCAAATTTCCCTGAGTGGTCGCGCCCCTGACTTTGACTGGTCGCGCGCATTGGCAGCTCTATTTGAGGGCCTTCCCGGTGTCCAAATCAGGTGCAAGATATCTCGTCATCGTTGTTTCCATCCCCAAAGAAACATGTAAGCATCTCATTCAATCCTTCTTCATGCATTGCATTTTCGTTGTCATGGTCATTGTCATTAAGGCCATGAACTGGTAGCATATTGCAATCATCAGTGTATGTGAATCTCATCAACTATTCAAATTTCTCAGGTGGTAGAGTTCTCTTTAAATATGCTCTTTTTGCCCTAGCATGGTTTAAAGAATGGTTTGGATCTTCTTGTCCAAATCTTAATAGCCCAATTGGATCAGCTTGGGTATTAGTATTCATTCTTTCATCATCATATTCTACATATCGACAAACACAACCATTATTTAATGTTTGACAAGAATTGGATAGATCATAAATGTATCAATTTTAAAGAAATGGAATCAAATGTCACTTAACAAATCCCATCCCATGTACTATAGCCTTGACCAACATCTTCTTCACTGGAATTATTTGTTGTGTCTGAAGTATCTATTGTCATATCCTCTTCCACCCAATGTGTTCTTCGTGATTTAACAGCTTTAGGTCCACACCCACATACATATGTTTTTTCTTTTTCTTTTGCTAGTTGAACACTTGGTTGCGCACTTGTTCCAATCTCCATCTGAAATATCACAACATGCATTAATTTATTTCAAGTTTGGATAATACACTATAAATTCTAATAATACCATGAAAAAAGATGGACATATCACAAAATGCTTCCTAAGTTAAGTCAAAATTTGATAGTTACATGATGTCCCACGACATTTGTGGTGTCCTTATTTAATATGACATGATATGTTGTCATGGCCTCATCTTGCCCCTATAATACATAACATAGTAAATGATGTTTAGTACACCAATTATATCATTTCAACCAATATGTTATCCAACACAAAACCTCACTTTACTCATATATTTGGCATATCGATATCATGTTTTGGATTTGAAAAAAAACAGCATATTTTATATAACTTTATCTCATCTATGTTATAACATTTGTGAATTCATAAATACCATCCTCCTTCAGAGTCCTTTGGTTGAGGTTGTTTTGTCTTCTTACATTTGTTAATGTATATGCAGATTTTGTATTTGATTCTATGGCCACCCAATTTTCTCTCGTTGATTTAGTCGGTTTACATTTTCTACATCCTTTTTCCATGGCCTCCTCTAGATCCTGCATGTAATACACAACAATGACATTAGTCACATAACATCTATGCACTCCTTTGTTGCTCCATATAATTTTCTAAACGCATAATCGATTTAAGATCAGTTGGTTTTCACTACACCTTTCTAACTAAAATGCCCTTATTTTCAATATATACCCTTTTTGTTAATTTCTATTTCCAATATGGTGACATGACACAACCCTTATAAATCTTAGACGAAGATTATGAAAACTAATGGACTACTTTTTCCTTTTTTCATATTTTCATTTAACTTAATTCAAACCCTTCATCCATAATTTTAAACCACGAAATATCTGTATTTTTGTTATAAAAATAATAATATAATAATAATAATAGTAATAATAAATAAAAAAATAAATATAAATTAAACAAACAACAAACAAAAATCATTTGGCCCTAATGTTAGAGAATACTTATTTTTGAATTTTAATTTTTAAGTCTTTTAAATGACCTCAATATATAATATAATAATTAGTATAAGTTAACTTGTGGATGATATATATTTTCAATTCCACCATCCACCCTACAAAGGAGTAGAAAGTGAGTGGTGGGATCGAAAATGTTTGTGTCACATGTATACATAATCACTAAGCAACACAACCTTTAAAGGTGAAAATGTGTGTATGTGACTATAACTAGTGCATTGTTTTCTTTTGTAAGTCAAATTTCTATTGATATTTTCAAAAGGAAATACATCAGAGGAAAAACATAGGTAGTCTCAACCCAACTAGGTTTGTTGACTACCGTCTAAAGCATATGACAATGAAACAAAAAAACAAAGAGATACACAGTTCACAATTTCAAAGGCCATAGGCCCCAGTAAACAGACAGAACAGATAAAACACTTGTATCCATGTTATTCATCAGAGGTGATAGAGGCTAGGTTGTACGGAGTTGTACCAAGAGGTGGTAGAGGATGAAAGGAGCATTGGACATGCTCCTTAAAATGGGTCATCTAGGCCTCCAGTTTTGACCTTCTCTGATAACAAATTCTGGCCGTGCCAGAGCAGCACAACACGCTCTTGGGTATGACATCGGAAATGGTGCATTTTGTTCAAAGTTTTTATCAATTCAGTGTGCTACTACTATCTAAACTACTATGTATTCGCCAGACAATCCAGAATTGACTGAACCACATCTTAATAGTGCCCCATGCAGCAGCCTTGTTGATGACCGCTGCCACTGTGACGCACCGACACACAACGCCCAGAACCACCACGACGAACTAAACCCCCTCGCTGCAGAATGGGCAGAGCGAGGCGGCCCCAACTCTTGCTTGAGCCCTCGTGTCTACCACCTCAAGTTGTCAACCTCGCACATCCAGAACAACCTGACAGGTCACCACCTCTGCCTCCTAAAGTCTTGTGGCTCGAACCCTTTGCACTTAGACCTTCCAGACTCCCTCCACCACTAAGAGACACTAGCTCGAGCTGAAGCCAGGACTTAGCCACTCTTGGCCAGCTCGAACGAGGCGGCACCTCGTCAGAGGACTGCCCTAAGCTATGAACCAGTCGCATGGTTGAAACCTCGACACCACCTAAGCAAGGTGAAGACCACCCTTCCAGTAGTTCCTAGACAATACATGCAGGGGTCAAGATCACTAGCTCCAGCTAACCCTCCTATCCCTTTGGAGTCAGGTACCCACAACTTAAAAAGTTATTTCCCACCTCGAACCAACAACATACCCCCCCTGAAGTGACCCCTCACAATTCCAGCAAACCAAAACCCATGACAGGCTCGTCAATGGCACCGCCCCACAGCTTGGGACCCTGTGAACTGGCTAGGGAGGCGCACTTCAATAATCCCGCTCCACCAAAGGAATTTTTTCAACCAACTCGGACTGAAACCGCACCAAACAAACTAAAGCCACAATTATAACTAGTGCATTGTTACATTACAAGTCATTGGCTATTAAAATAAAATTAGAAAGTCAAGAATCACACCAAATTCATTAGTGGGCTAGGAAAATATGACATAAAACACCCTTCATTGCAAGGTCAAAACACCATATATAGGGATTTAAACCAACCAATATTTCAGCTTATCCCATGTGCGTATGCACATTGCACAACCAATATTGGTATTCAACTGGAACAACTACATTAAAAAATGTAGTCGATAAACATCGTTAGGCGTATATTAAGCACATTTATTAATATTTATAATAATAATTATTATTATTATTATTATTATCCCATGTGCCTATGCACATTGCACATCCAATATTGGTATTCAATTAAACCTCATAAAAAATGGCAATAACATGGAAGCCTCCCACATCGACATTAAAAAGTGCAAAGATGACAATGAATACAATTTAGACCAAATCAAAAAATTAAACCAAAAAACTCACCAATATATAATTGGCGCGCACAATGGATAAACATATTGTGTATCCTGACTATTCAACCAAAAAAATGTAGTACATTCACCATATTTCCATTCTAATATTCACCAATTGCAAATTGAAGGAACTTTGAAGTTTTGTGCAGAGTTGGAGCAGACCACGGTTGGAGCAATGCGTTGAGGCTATGAAAGCAAATAACTAATCGAATGGATCTTTGTTGATGGTGAGCAAAGATATTGATGGACCTCTCCTCCCCTGTTATGGATTTCAATTAAAAAATTATTTGTGGGTGTGATTCGGCCTCTAGTAGTCACAAAATCAATTTGTGCATCTCATTCACCCCCTACCAAAGACAAAAATCAAACCTTGTCCATCCATTTTGTACTATTGTTGTTTAAAACAGTTACCAAAATGTAGGGAGCAAAGAGAAGGGATTTTCCATAATGTGGAGGGAAAAAAATCATTTAGGACACCAAACAATGACAAGCAGTAACAGAGGGAAACAAGCAAAGGGATCTGATTCTTACGAGAATGAGGTATTTCATACTCAATTTATATATTTGCACATGTTTCTATTACTGGATTGAATTGTATTTTTTAGTTTATAGTTTCTAAATTATAAAATAAGAAATTAGGTTTTATTTTTATTTCTAATTTTAAAATAAAAAATTTATTGTACATATATAGGGACATGACAATGAGAAACTCAAATGGAATAGTGAAAAGCACTGGAGTTCTGAAATAGGATTGCGAAGGCAACACCGAGGATCACCTGCGTGTCAACAGGCATGCTCACAGGTCACAAGGGAAGGGAGCCATCGAGCAGAAGCGGATTCAATGGCCGCATGATGCTCGAGCCTCTTGCAGAATGGGCCATGGCCTGAATCCTCTGGCGAACTACAGATCTTTCCAGACCCCTAAGCACAAAGAACCCATTGGGGTAGGCAGAAGGCGCAACAACAGCTTGAGAGGTGGTGATGGGATGCAGCGACGACCACCTGAGCGGCTTGACAAGCAATGGGTGTGCGGGAAATGGTGCGCACACGAAAGAGATGATAAGGGTTATTGCAGCCATCGTTTTTGCACAGTATCAGTCCCAAGATCAAGGGATGTTTGGCGCTCAGAATACTGGATCTGGCTTCCATAGTGCTAGATCTGGCAGTCTGGCCTTCCATGCACTAGATTTGGCAGTCAACCATACTATACTTGAATGGCAGTTTGGATCTGGGAGGCGGAGAAGTGTTTCTGAGATCATTGAATAGGGAACAAAGACGTTGGCAAACACAGCTACTACAGCGCTCGGTCGTAACAACTCCACTCCAAATCTACTAAAAGAGCCAACAGATCCCATCTTCTATCATGTAGCCTGTCTTGCCATCAAATCCGCAGAGGAATTAGTCTCCCCATCCAGTTGGTTTTGATCCCAAACTACCCCATCCACGCTGGAGGACACGCCCGGATCTGGATTGGGAACCGTACACAAACAGAATGCATCAAAGGAGGACCATGCAACTGATGGTGCAGATCAGACTGATGCAGCCCTAAAGGGTAGAGCTTGTTATGTGAACGACCTCAGGGTGTTGGAGTTGAAAATTTTTTGGGGGATCCAATACCATACCCTAGATCAGGTGCTTCCTAAAACTGCAAGGGATCCAAAATGGTGTATTAGCCTCAGATTTTCCACTGATCCAATAGATCTGGTGCTCAACAAATAGAATAGCCCACACCAAATCCAGATCTGGAGGCCTGCTCACAGAAAGTCTCCTCTACGCCCTGCATCATAGCCCCAGATCGTAGATCAGATCCGACAACAGAGAGATGCAACGATTGTGCAAGAATAGACAAACACCCCAACTTTGGATCCTGAAGCATCTACTCCTAAAACGATCGAAGGTAAACAAAGTGCCATGTTTATCAGATCTATGGAAGGGAACACAATATGCATCAAGATAGGGAGATAGGAGGAGATAAAAACACTCAAACAGAGGATACAAGACATGATAGGAATCTCACCCTGAAAATTCCTGATCTACACAAGAAAATTATTGCAGGAGGAGCACAAACTAAAAGAATATGACATAGGCAACGACTCAACCATCTGCCTTAGCACAAGACTCTGCAGAGGTTGTTTCGGCACAAGCTCAAAAGGACCTGTTTCCTTCAAAGATGCAGTAAAAGGGAAGATGGAATCTCAAGCACAAACAAAGCAGCAAGCTACAACCCCTGGTGCCTACATCGTCGAGCAGACAACTCAAAACCCTGCATTAACAATTGCTATACTCGAGGTAAATGAAATGCATGTTGATTATTTATCTAAAGCAGTGATATGCAGGATTAATGGTTTTTAGCCCAAACCGGAAGCCCTTCATCAATGGATTTACTCCATATGGACAGAAAACTACGATATCCACCTTTGTTCAAAGGGGTTTTTTATTTTCAAATTCGACATAGTAAATGACAAGGAATATGCATTGAATGAGGGACCATGATTCTCGGGTAATGCTGGCCTTTTTATGACATCTTGGTTTCTGGAATTTGACCCAAACACCATGGTGGTTTCCAAAATTTCAATGTGGATAAAGCTATACAACCTACCTCTGCACTTTTGGCACATCAAAGTATTAGAAGGCATTGGCAACGCCTTGGGGAAATTCTTGAAAGTAGACAATGAGCACCTTTCCAAGGATATATATATATACATTTGCCAGGATTTGTGGAGGTTGATCTCGGTCAAAGATTACCATGCCACATCCTCTTACTCCATAACGAAAAGCAATGGGCCCAGCCACTAGACTATGAAAACACTGCCTTCAGATGCTGCATATGTCGTCAAACTGGTCATTTACAAAGTGCATGCCCACAAAACAAAAAAGACAGGAAAAGAAGACAGCCACCAAAGCCGAAAGGATGGTAGTTTTCAGCCACATAGACATATGACATAGAAGAGGAAAAAACACAGAAACTACCAACATATTTCAAGAAGAAAAATATCCAGAAAATAATCCAGAACTCAGCAAAAAAAGCATTCCACACAACCCACATAATGATGAAAATCAAATTGAATCTGCAATAGTTCTAAAGACAACCAATCCACAACAGCAAAGTGAGAAACACATCTCAGGGAAAGAAATTGGTGGCAGCAAGTGAGCACACTCTATAGAAAGCTCAGATTCTGAAAAAGAAATCCTGGCTGCCACAAACGATGTGCAAATGTTTATTGTAACAGCCACGCCCAACAATGAAGGTTGGCAGAAAGTGGAAAAAAAGAAAGATAGGAAAGCATAGATAGACAGTAAATTATTTTAGATCATGTTTCCAGCGGGACAAGTTTTGATAAAGCATATGCTGTTTCAGCATCTACAACATGTAATTTTACTCAATATGAATAAAATTACGATTTTTCTAGGGGAAAAAAAGACAATGAAAAACTCAAAGAGACAATGACTTCTATATTGGGGGTAGAAGCACTGAATAAACTAGAAGGTATGGACATGTCCATGCTTGCCAAATATGTGGAAGAGCATACTAAAGACACTAAAATAGACCAACCAAAGCATCTATGTCAAAGGGAATCAATTGATTCCCCCATCAACTCCTGGATCGAGAAAAAGATCTAGGAAAAAAATCAATCAAAATAACCTCTACGAATGTGGAACAAGGAACAAATATGTCAAATGTCCCACCCACTCCTAGGACACATATTTCTTCCACCACTAGTATAGGTACTTATGCATCTTCCATTGGTAAATACGAAACTAAGGTAGAATATGATGTTGTATTTGGGAAAATCAGAATCAAAGATGTTAGGGAAGTGTTCAATCGTAGGTTGAAGGAATCATGCCTTCAACACTTCAAAGAGAATCTACATCTTTCATTATCGAAGATACCCATGCACCATCAAAAGGCAGTCATCCATGACATGCAGACTGAATTTGGGACAGGTTGGTCATTAAAGCAAGTAAAGAAACAAATGACTCAAAACTACAAGAGATTTTGTTGCAACCAAATGAAAAAAGATAAATCAAATTTCTCTCGAGCTAAGGGCCAAAAGAGGGCCAATTGATGTAAGTGTGAAAGTATGGAAAGAGCTCGTGAAAGCATATGATAGAGCAGATGTCAGAGGAAGTTCAACGAGAGCATGAAGGTATTTAAATTTGGTCATAAGATTACTTCAAACTCATTAAATGGATTTTTTATTTACCAGTGCATAATTAAATTGAATTAGTGTATGTTTTAGGACAAGGCCTCGAAGGCGAGGCTTGCCACATATTGTGCCACACATCGCAGTGGCCAAACCAGTTTATAAGCCTTAATATGCAAATTTGTAAGTATATTTAATATCTAAAATTATATTTTTTTATAATTTTGTACAAAAAAATAAATGATTGGATATTAGTTACTTTAACTTGTCCATCTGCCATGTTTTGACAAGAGAAACAATATGGCCATTATCCATCACAATTGGAATTCGATATGATACAAGACAAAAAGTGGTCCAATTTTGTTATCTGGATGGGGAATAAGGTATCATTAGTTGACTTTCAATAACTTACTTGGATATTGTTATGTTAATATGTCAATTTGCATTCTTGTGTCGATTTGTTTATTTATGTGTAGCTTGAGTTATTTTGTGCTCCCATTGGTCATAACACCCTTATAAATCACCAACCTTTCACTATGATCAAGCCTTTATAAATCAATATCCAATAATGGCTTTATCAAGACCTTTTTCCAAAAACCGTAGGCTAGAGAAGGGATGCAAGTCTATGTAATACATAACCCATAGACAACAAAATATATTACATGGGATTGATTATAGATGCTTGGGTTGAGAGCACATTACATGGTATTGATTATGTACCCAAGATACATGTGTTGAGGACCATGGGATGATTGTCTTACAAAGCAAGAAGCCTTGTGATCAATAGCACTTGACACTTGCAATCCATGCTTAGAGAGTGCACCACATGAGGATTGGTCTCTTGACGTGTATACCTTGGAGAGAGAGCACTTCACTTGGAGACCTTATCTTGTACATTAAATTAAATTGTTTGTGTAATTAGTCCACTTTCCCAATGTTGGCCTCCCTCACTTACTCTGTATAGAGGGAAGAGAATGTCTTGGTCTAGAATATACTCATTATTCCATCTATATATTTTTCATGGAGATTTCTTAGTGCTTGTGTGATGCGATAGAGGAAAACCTAGAGTTTGTGATGTAAACCCTAAAGAAGAAATGAAGATGAAGGCTAGTGTTAGGGATGATCTTGAGTCTTATCAATTATTTTCCATATGATAATATGAAGGTTGTACTAAGGTCTCAAACATTTGTTTTGTAGTGATATATATATATTGAATGAATTAAGTAGATATGTAGGGACATGACTATTAGAATAGGAACATTTACGATGTAGGTCTGTGTTGGAGCCTGTTTGAATTTTTAAGCCCTGGTTGGAAAGAAAAGACCTAAAACTCTATAGGACACTTCCTTTTCTAGTCCTGGGAGTATGGTTAGCACACACATTTATGATTTTTGAAAACTTAATTCTTCCTACATTCTATACTACAACACAAGTCTGCTCATTATTCCAACTCTATCAGACCTTATTAATCCTAAAACAATCAGACAACTGTGGCAAGTGACAATACACCTATAGATGCACTGTGAACTAGATTTTGGAGAAATTAATGAATAAATTCAATTGGAATATTTATCTGTGATTACAACCTTTAAAATTGACGTTGTAGTGCGGAAAGAATAACATAAAGAAATTTGAGGTTTAAAGCATAGGGATAAACAAAATCCTATGCATTAGATAACATGAAATTAAATTAAAGAAAATAAGATGCAGAGACTACAAAGTGCTTCATTAAGGTTTCTTAGATAAAATTCACAGGTATCTCAACTATTCACACAACATTGATAAATATGTTAATGAAAGAAACCAACAACTATATTACACAAGTCTCATAAGAAGAATAAAACAAATTCAAAGCTACTAAGAAACACCTCTTTGGTTACCCACTTTCAAGATTTTACAAGCAAGATGAAATGTTTTGTTGTTACAACATCCATTGTCACAACCTCCATTGTTACAACATCTGTTATGGCATCTGGTGTTGTAACATATGTTGTTACAACATTTGCTTCTCAATCCATTGTTACCTATGTTTGTACTTCTCAATTTGTTTTCTTGATCCCCCAAGTGTTGGTGTAGTGTTGGGTGGCAGAATCACCTCTTTGGCTACCCACTTTCAAGCTTTGACAATCAAGATGAAATAGATTTCTACGCCCTCAATTGTTACAACATTTGTTGTTACAACTTCTATTGTTACAACATTCACTGTAATAGTCATTGTTTCTGTAGTTTCAATAGTAGCAGTTGTTATAACAACTTTTACAATAGTTTCAACATTTTCAACAATAATGAGTGTTACAACATTAGCTATTATAGTATTTTCAGTTGATTTAACATTGACATGTTGTTATGGCATCTATTTCTGTTCTTACAACATCTACTTCTCAATCCGTTGTTAGCTATGTTCTTACTTAATTTGTTTTCTTGATCCCCCATATTGTATCTTTGTAGACAATCCTCAGCTAAAGAACTGAGCCAAAGCATCAATGTGATGAATTGAGAGGAATTGAAAGAGGAATTTAGAAAGCTAAACATTATCCCTTAACATTTAATCATATAATAATAGTAGAGATATAGATGAACCTCTATAGTCAATGAAAATATATCCGAGCACAACATAGAAGCAACAATCTAAATATTTATGAGGAGTAAATTACGCAGATTGTTCAATTTATAACTCAGTTGTGAACATGACTTTGCAGAGGGATGTCAGGGAGGTTGATACTCAGTCTAACCCTTCCCGATGTCCTATATTATTCTCAAATATACGCAAAAATAGATTATGAAATTACAAGAAGAACTCACAAGTACACAAATTTTGTCATCAACGAAAACTAGAAGCCTTTGATTACATCCAAGTTGAAAGTATTGTAGCAATACTACAAAAACTTGCTCCATGTATCAACCCTTTCTTATTAAAAAATAAGGTATATATAAAGTGCTTTACAAAATATCATATATCTTAAAAGATTTACATTCAAAGTATTCTTTATCCAAAGCTTTGGATAATGTTTAAAAACTTTTAACCAATGTTGCTAACATCAACATAGGGATAACTCGGCAAGGGTCCAAAAAACAAAACAAAAAAAATCATAAAAATTGGTAAACATCGGCAAAATCAAGATACCATCAAAATATTGGTTAAAACTGGCAAACATCAGTTAGGCAAAAAAATATCGATTTCGAGATAAAATCGAGATGTTTGCGACCTTGTTTTAACTAAAAATAGAAAATTGCTCCAAAAATGTCTACAATTGCAGTTGATTTCTGCATTCAGGTTCAATGTATTTGAAATTGCTCTGTTCTTGTTGCTCGCAATGCTTAATAGTTGTGATCTATTGTTAATATGCTACATTGATAAGTTGAATTTATTAAACAAAATTGACCAATTGCTCCCATTCCTCATCTATTGGGTAACTAAGATCCATCATCTGTCTGTATGATTCATTTGCATCAATATACTTCTCATAAGAAGGTTTCACTATGAACAAGTATTTCATTTCGTAGCAGATGAAAAGGTCATCAACTAACATTTGAAGTAGATTATGATAATTAATCTCTCCCTTGATTCTAGCAAACTTTGTCTTGTCCCCTGCCTCTCTCTTTAACAATCTTTCATATTGGTATTTCGTTACCATCTGGCCATATAAATTCATAAATGGTGGAAGACCTCTTTCTTGCAAAATAGAAAATTTTCTTTAAATTTTTTTGATTTGTGCTATAAGATTTTCAAACTTTTCCTTTGTCTTTAGCATCATATTTTTCTTCACGAGAATTTTTCTAGGTTGAATAATTGCTTTTGTTCTATCTTGAATTCCCAGTTCTTCAAGTTCTTCTCTAAACCTTGTCTTTGGATATTTTATTATCTAACTTTATTGTCCAGGTTAATTTCCCAATTGTATTTTGATGTCATTAATAACTTCTTTGGCTCTTTCAATCAACTCCTCCTGTTATGCAATAATCTTTATACACTGTCAAATATCAGACACAAATGACATAATTTATATCCAAAATTGTTATTTGGCTTGTGATAAACATTGAATACTTTTAGAACTACTCAAATATTGTTCTTATTGCTTTTGCAAAATTGCATTTTTTTATTCCCTCGACTAAGGCATTGGGTGGAAGAGGATATGACAATAGATACTTCAGACACAACAAATAATTCCAGTGAAGAAGATGTTGTTCAAGACTATAGTACATGGGATGGGATTTGTTAAGCGATATTTGATTCCATTTCTTTGAAATTGATACATTTATGATCTATCCAATTCTTGTCAAACATTAAATAATGGTTTCGTTTGTCGATATGTAGAATACGATGATGAAAGAATGACTACTAATACCCAATTTGATCCAACTGGGCTATTAAGATTTGGACAGGAAGATCCAAACCATTCTTTAAACCATCCCCATGGCAAAAAGAGCATATTTAAAGAGAACTCTACCACCTGAGAAATTTGAACAGCTGATGAGATTCACATACACTGATGATTGCAATATGCTACCAGTTAGTGGCCTTAATGGCGATGACCATGATAGTGAAAATGTGATGCATGAAGAAGTATTGAATGAGATACTTACATGTTTCTTTGGGGATGGAAACAACGATGACAATAATGATCATATTGTTGACAGTAACGATGACAACAAGGGTAATTACCACCAACGTAATGTTGATGATAACAACCTGCTCAAAAAACTCCATCAAGCAAGCAAAAAAGACACCCATGTTCAAATTAGGTGCAAGTAGACCCTCAAAATTGGCATGAACATTAATATTATTGTAACAACCCTAGTGAAAATTCCATGTAATAAAAGTTAAAAATAATAACCACAATTGATGGGACACTTATTCCAAGCCGAATGTTGGGCAAGACATCTTAGGGGGTGTTCATGTTGAAAATGGCAACAAGAAATGTTAAAAATAGCATTGCTATAAATATCAGTTCGGGTACCAGTGTTGGACATAGCAACAAGGAATGAAAAATGGAAGTGCTAAAAATAGCATTGCTATAAATAGCATTTCGGGATGGATTCCAATTTTAGTTAGTCCTTGAACTAAAATTCGAATTTGTTCTTAGCAGCTGTTTGTAAAATAATTAATTAATTTATCTTGAGTTAATTAGTTGTAGAAAATCAAACATGAAGTCTATGTGAAGACATGCAACATTTTCTCCATTGATTGAGGAATTTATTCATCAATTAAAGAGATAAGGATGAGTTGTAATTATTTAGCTCGGTTAACTGAGTTAAGTCCAGTTAGATTAGTTCAAACAATTTGTTGAACTGATTATGAGTTCAGTTAGTTAATGCATGCATTCATGTAACTGTTGCACTTCAAATAAATGATTATTCTCTCATAAATAACTTATGCATGTCAGTTCAGTCAGAGACCCAGTTGAGATCAGAGGAAGGGACAATGTACTATCAGTTGGAGGAATTTTCCTATATAGGAAACTCATCCATGCAGAAGGAATTATCTCCTTCAGGATTGTGTAGTTAGATCATACATTAGTGAGTGTGTGAAGAGGCCAGTTCACACAGGTGGCAACACTGGACCCCAAGGAAAAATGCACAAGGAAATAGGAGGCTTGGAGGGCAGAGGAGAAGGTTTGTGAGAAGCCTTTGACTTTCTATGAGCAACAGTTGGATTGCAGAGAGAGCAGGATAGCTTGTGAGCTGATTCTTTTTGTAATCTAAACATTTTTCCACTCGTATGATAATACAGAGATTGTTGTTTTAGGCTGAGGCTTTCCTCGGGTTATTCTTCTGTATTCATGTGTGATTGATTTCTCGTTCTCAGTTATGTGTGTCCTATTTGATCTTGCTCATATTAGATTAAGCTTCCTCAAAGTTTGTTGTAGAAGTAGATCTTGTATTTTGCTTTAGTATATTGCATAATGTGTTGATCTACATTGGGAAATTTCTACATGGTATCAGAGCAAAGGTGATCAAAGGAGAGAACAATATATAAGAAGGGAGAAGTTCGAAGTTTGAGGTTCCTGAATATAGAAATCGAGTTCTTATCACATCTCATTTCCACCAATGGCGTTCAACGGTTTAAGACTCGAGTATGCCCTTGATGGCAACTCGAATTATATAGCATGGAAGGATCGCATGGAAGTAGTATTATAGGATAACGGTCTAAAGGACTTCATTCATCAAGAAGTCCCCAAGCCCGCAGCAACTAATGCTACAAAATTGGTGGAATGGAAGAAATGTGTGGCTAGAGCAAGGAGAATCCTTCTGGAGGGAGTTCGAGACCACATAGTCTTGAGTCTCCATGGGAGGGAGACACCATTTTCGATGTCGAAAACATTGAAAGATCTATATCAGAACAACAACGATTAGAGGAAGTTGGCGCTAAAATACAAGCTTCGGAAAATCAAGTGGGAAAAGGGCGACATGATCTCTATATATCTGAACAAGCTCACCACCTGCAGGGATGAGCTTGGAAGTGTAGGGATCACGATAGTTGATGATGACATGGTGAGTCTTGCACTCCTCGGTCTTCCTAAGAGTTGGCATAACTACCAAGACTCGGTTAATGAAAGAGAGAAGCTACCACATTGGGAATGACTTTGGTCGGATTTGATGTAGGAGGAGATAAAAAGAAGCACCAGAGATGGTTCTTCATCCAAGGAGGATGAAGAAAATTGCGCCTTATCGAGTAAGGAAAAGAAAGGGAAGGAGAAGGATTATCATTCCAAATCGAGTTCTTCCTATGGTGGGAAGAAGTTTGACAAATCGAAAGTGTGATGCTTTCATTGTCATGAGGTGGGCCATTTTGCTGCAAATTGTCCACTGAGGAAATCCAAGACGAGATCCAAGGAAGGATCTAAAGGTGAGACATTTGCCTCACAGTTCGAGTTGGATTTCACCCTCTTCGCATGCATGGTTTCATCCAGGGTGGGGTGTGGTTGGTTTCTTGATAGTGGACCTTCTTTCCACATGACCGGCGATAAGAGTTTGTTCAATACCTTAGAGAAGAAAGATCTCCAAATACTCATAGCGATGGCTAATGATGAAAAGTATAGTGTCTCAAGTGTAGGCACTATTGTTTTTTAGAGGGAGCATGGAGCTCGCATTACCTTGACCGATGTCAAGTATGTACCAGGACTGAGGAAAAATTTGGTGTCGATCGCAATGATGGAAGACAAAGGTTATGATTTAGTCTTCAGTAAGGGAAAGGTTTTCCTTCGACACATCACCACAAGACAGGTGAAGCAGATCAGTTCATGAGTCAAGAACCTATATGCTCTTGAGGTTCAAGATGCATGCAAAGCCTTGAGGAGAAAGGCAATTGTTGGAGACTTGGTGGTTGAGAGGGAGAGTACATTACCTCTCAACATGCAGCGCCAGAAGAAGTCTCAGACAATTGTGGAGGAGCGACAATTGGTGGAGCAGCTTCAAGAGGTTGTGTAGCAACCACAACTAGAGAAGCCGAGAGGAAATCGAGTAGAGACATCGACTCATGCAAAGACCTCCAGTAGGGGGAAATTTCGATCCAAGTGGGTAGAGGGATCACATGCATCCATACCTCCAGGTCGAAGGTGGCGCGATGTGGAGTGATAGCCCTAAGAAAGCTGGAATAGGACCAGGATCATTGAGGTACCCAACCTCTTTGATTAGACCTTGCTACGAGAGCCCCAATCAGGAGTAGCAGAACTGGCTAAGTGGGTAAAGATAGATGCGGATGGAGCAGCAAAGAGAGCTACAGTGTAGGAATCCCAAGACAGTGCAGAGCTAGAAGGCTGCAACAATGCGAGAGGCACAGGAGTGTTGCACCAGTGCAGGATGGCATAGAGAGGTGTGCAACGGTGCGAGATGCATGGAGTGTTGCAGCAGCTCAGAGGTCAGAGAGGGAGCACTTTTCAGCGACAGATAGAGCTTCAGCATGAGAGGATGTTTCTAGCCCAACAAGAAGGTCAATTGGGAGTTTTTTTGTTTCTAGAGTTGTTGGAGTAACAACACTTGGAAGAAGTGTTGCATGCAGAACATTCCAAAGGTTCAGGATCGGGTTCGAGTTGAATGTCTTTCTTGTTGAGAGGGAGTGTTGAAAATGGCAACAAGAAATGCTAAAAATAGAACTGCTATAAATAGAAGTTTGGGTACGAGTGTTGGACATAGCAACAAGGAATGAAAAATGGAAGTGCTAAAAATAGCATTGCTATAAATAGAATTTCGAAATGGATTCCAATTTTAGTTAGTCCATAAACTAAAATTGAGAAGTAAAATTCGAATTTGTTCTTAGCAAATGTTTGTAAAATAATTAATTAATTCATCTTGAGTTAATTAGTTGTAGAAAATCAAACATGAAGTCTATGTAAAGACATGTAATAGTTTCTCCATTGATTGAGGAATTTATCCATCAGTTAAAGAGATAAGGATGAGTTGTAATTAGTTAGCTTAGTTAACTGAGTTAAGTCGAGTTAGATTAGTTCAAACAGTTTGTTGAACTGATTATGAGTTCAATTAGTTAATGCATGCATGCATGTAACTGTTGCACTTCAGCTAACTGAATATTCTCTCATAAATAACTCATGCATGTCAGTTCAGTCATATACTAGTTGAGATCAGAGGAAGGGACAATGTACTATCAGTTGGAGGAATTTTCCTATATAGGAAACTCATCCATGCAGAAGGAATTATCTCCTTCAGGATTGCGCAATTAGATATGAGGTTAGTGAGTGTGTGAAGAGGCCAATTAGGTGGTAGCACTGGACCCCAAGGAAAACTGCGCAAGGAAATAGGGGGCTTGGAGGGCAGAGGAGAAGGTTTGTGAGAAGCCTTTGACTATCTATGAGCAGTAGTCGAATTGCAGAGAGAGAAGGATAGCTTGTGAGCTGATTCTTTTTGTAATCTAAACATTGTTCCACTTGTATGATAATACAGAGGTTGGGGTTTTAAGCTGAGGCTTTCCCTGGGTTATTGTTCTGTGTTCATGTGTGATTGATTTCTCGTTCTCAGTTATATGTGTTATATTTTCTCTTGCTCATAATTGATTAAGCTTCTGCAAAGTTTGTTGTAGAAGTAGATCTTGTATTTTGCTTTAGTATATTGCATAATCTGTTGATCTACAGTGGGAAATTTCTACAGTTCATTTGGTTGTTTATGGCTAAGGAAATCGCTGAGGTTTTGGAAAGGAAAAATGGCATTTTTGGCACATTTATTTATGAAAATAATGGAAAATAGGAGAAAAGTAAGGTGAAAGGTCACAAGTTGCATGTGAGGAGGAAAATCAAGGAAAATAATGGAAAATGAAGAAAATAGAGGCCGCATTCTGAAAAAGGCTTCTAAGCATCAATTGGTAACCTTTTGTCAGTTCAGTTTTCAAGCTCTCTCATTACTCGCTCTCTCTCTCTCTCTCCCACTTTTGGACACTTATAGTTTTCTTAGAGCACTTTAGCATTGGAGTAAGAAAGGAAAAAAAGGAAAGAGGAAGAAAAGATCAAGTAGGGAAAGGCAGGATCAAGCAGTTATAGTAGGATTCCTTGCAAGTATCGATTTTCATGTGTATTTTCCTTGCTAGATTTGGCATGCACGGTGTTGCATGTGGTTTTTTTCTATCATGACATGGGTTTTTCCAAATGTGACAGTTTTTTCAACCTAGCCTTGCCATTTCCTGATAGCCTTGACGAGATGGGTTCTCATACTTTGGTTGAGCTGGATTCCTAGATGGATTCGAAGCTGAGTCCATTGGTCTATTGGTCTCTGAACCGGACTATGGGTCGCGGTAAAGCCACTGGCCTAGTAACCCCTGAGCCAGACTGTGGGTTGCGGTAAATCCAAAGTGCCTAATGTGAATTCATAGATTCCATGGCTACCTAAAATGAAATGGATTTCCACCCCCTCAATTGTTACAACGTCCATTGTTATAACATCCTCTGTAATGGTCATTGTTTCAGTAATTTCAATAGTATAAGTTTTTATAACAGCACCGTTTACAACATTTTCAACAATAATGTGTGTTACAACATCAATTGATACAACGTTTTTAGCATATTTAACATTGACATGTTGTTATGGCATATGTTCTTACAACATTTCCTGTTACAGCATCTGTTGTTACAACATCTACATCTCAATATGTTGTTAGGTCCTATGTTTTTGCTTCTCAATTTGTTTTATTGATCCCCTTAGTGCTAGTGTGGTGTTGGGTGGAAGAAACACCTATTTGGCTACCCACTTTCAAGCTTTGACAAGCAAGATGAAATGGCTTGTTGTTACAACATCCATTGTTACAACATGTGTTATGGCATCTGTTGTTACAACATCCACTGTTACAACATCTACTTCTCAATCCATTATTACTTATGTTTGTGCTTCTTAATTTGTTTTCTTGATCCCCCAATTGTTGGTGTAGTGTTTGGTGGCAGAAACACCTCTTTGGCTGCCCACTTTTAAGCTCTGAGAAGTAATATGATTTTTTTTTTTACAACATTTTAGTTGTAACTTATTTGAAAATTTATTATCGTATGTGCACTTTGATATGATGTAATATGATTATTGTTTCATTTCATATGTTGTAATCTTATATATATATATATATATATATATATATAGATATATAATATATACAGATAAATTAATTATTGCATGAAATAAATAATAAATTTTCATTGTATTTTTTTTTTTCTTTTTTTTTCCAGAAGAAGGATCTTGAAAAAGATCTAAATGATCCTCATCACATAGATCCATATCATGTTGGCTCTGATGTTGAGATGGCAGACGATTCCCATGATGACACAAATACAAATGACAATGAGGCCAATGTTGATACAAAAGATGATGATGATGATGATCACAATGGTGATGATAATCATGAGGTAGTTGTTGGTAGGTGACATTCATGATCATAGACTGAATCATGGATCATTTTTGATATATTGTTATGATGTCTATTTTCATGGTTACTATCATATGTATCATTTTCACGGCCTCTTGTACCATATTATTGAGTTGTGTATTTTTTATGTGTATCATTTTGACTTATATCATTTGGACATGACATATCATATTGACTTGTATCATTTTGTCTTACATAATTCATCATTTTAATTTATATCATTTGTACATGATGTATCATTTTAAATTATGTCAATTATTGGACATGCATCGTTTTCACATGTTTTTTTTAAGGAACAAGATATTTCTATTAATTAAATTGGAATCTAGTCAGTGTCGTTACATTCAAAAGCATCAAAATTTTCAGAGTCCTCCAAAATTGCTTTGACCAGTATCTTTGGGTATGCAGTAATGTTTTTTCTAGATTTACTACATCATTCTTCTTGTAATTTCTCAAAAATACCCCATTAATACTTACATACCTACATAACATAATGTACCTAGATATTACTATGAAATTAACTACTCGGTTTCCTCCACATTGTTCTGGTTGAGTCCCTCTGTAGCAACCTTGTCCGCTTCCTCATGCTGGAATGGTTTTGTTGCTCCTTGTTTCCCTTGCTCTTGCTCCAAATCATGTTGATCAAGAAACACTAGATGGAGAGCCCCTCCCTCACTAATTTCCATATCTTGTTCACCGCTTTCATCGAGGTAATATTTATTTTAACATTGAAACAACTGCATTCTCCTCATTGACATCAAAGTTCTCCACCTTGTAATTAATATTTTCTATCTTGGATAGAATTACCTCCACCACTGCTTGCACAAGTTAAACATCTTTTTTCTAACCTTCCAAATGACTTGTTATGAGGGTGAAATGAGAGCGAGCCTCAAAAATGATTTGACCACCCATATTGGAGATAATCTCCTTGATTTCCTGCTTGAATGCCTGATCAATCTCATATGGGGAGCCACCAGTGCCATTTCCTGATGAGGAGGCCATGATCTCCTCGGCTCAGAAAGAATGTATGGAGAGCCACTGTGCAAAAATTCTGCACAATCACCCTCTTATAGCCAAACTTTAACACCAAAATGACGGCGAGGGGAGTTCCTTCGAGCTTAATGATGTTTGTATTAACAATTGTGAATTCATTGCTTCTTGTTTTGGACCATAAACACTCATGGTCGAACGGAGATGATTTTCCTCAGCCACAAAAATATCAAATCCTTTGTTGACGACATCCCACCTGGCCACATGCTTAACATTAATCCTCGCATTTAGCCATCTATTGGATGTATGGCTCGTCATTTTATTGGAGCGATCACCAATGAGATGGAGCAATCACAAATGAGGTTTTGTACCATGAAATGACTACCAAATTTATGCAACCTCAATCGGTCAAATTATCCTCCTTAATTACCTTTAAGCATTTTGAGATCCTCGAGTTATGAGAAATCATAGTATGTGACATATAGTTGTTATGCCACCCTCCTCCATAAACTCGCCTTGAACCAAATTGACGCCTTTGTTGGCTTGATCGTTCGCCAAAGTGTTGTTCTCTCTCTTGATATGATAGAACTACAAAATTTCAAATCTATCCATGATCAATTGGATTCTTTGTACAGTTTGTCTTGTATTTGGGTCATTGCAATGATTCAATTTGATACATTTTTTAATTGTAATGAGAGAGTCTCCAAAGACATATATGATGATTATCTTGTCAGTATTGACTCATCAATTGTTATATGTTGAAAGTGGTTGATGATTTGGATGCATGTTTATTACATACAAAGGTTTTGATTTACTACTCATGATGGATGTTGTCAAATTCACTTAAATTATCTTGTTTTAATTATAGATGATGATCATATTACAATAATTATCTTATTATTTTATATATACTAAATGTTGTAGATTATATTTTGATGAAGATTTAATAATTATAATGATGTTGTTAATTTGTATGGATGTTTATTTCCCTAAGAATTGTTTATAATTGTTATTCTATAAAATATTTCAAATGCATTCATATGATGTATAATCATATAACTTATTTAAGAGACATGATATATCTAACTAATTAAATTGAAATAAAAACATATTAATTTAACTGTATGCAAAACTATAATAATTTTTCCGAAGCAAACAAAGAAGCAGCAATGGAAGAAAAATTGGAAGCCACACTAGAATCAAAACTGGAAGCCCAATCAGAAACCAAACTGGATGCATATTGTGGCACTAAACCTAGCGCTACACCTGTTGATAAACCCGGTGCTCAATCTAGCACTATTTCCTACAATTGGAAGCCAAAAAAGAAACAACAATGGAAGCAAAATTGGAAGCCACACTAGAAGCAAAACTTGACGCAAAATAGGAAGCCACAGTAGAAGAAAAATATGAATAAAAATTGGGAGGCACATTAGAATCAAAACTGGAAGAAAATTTGGACACAAAATTGGAAGCTACACTAGAAGCAAAATTGGACGTAAAATTGGAAGCCACACTAGAAGAAAAATTGGAAGCCACAATAGAAGCAAAATTGGAAGCCCCACTGGAAGAAAAATTGGAAGCCACACTAGAAGCAAATTAGAAGCCATGCTGGAAGCAAAAAGTGAAGAAAAATTGGACATTAAACTGGAAGCCAAACCAGGAGACAAATTGGAAGCAAGTCCTGGGATTATTTCTAGTGCTGAAATGGCACTATTCCAGGTGTTCTTTATGGTGTTATTCCTAGTACTACTTTTGACATTATTTTCGAAGCAACTCCTGACAATTTGTGGTGCATTATTTCAGGCGGTATTTTGGGCGTTATTTATGGCATTATTTTCAATGTTTTTTTCTGGAGAAATTTACAATTCTAATACAAACATACCTAGTCGCACCATTTTTGCGCTGAGAAAGGTGCCCAATTCGTGAACTAAAAAACACTAAATTTCGACGAAATTTTAGGCGTTATTTCCCCGTTTTGTTGTAGTTCTACTGGTGACACATCTTGATCCAACAATCACTTCGGAGGTGCCACCCCCTTCAATGTACAAGTGAACTTTTATATCCCTATATTCGAAGTTCAAATAGATGCAAATGTTGTAGATAAATAGTTGAATACGTTGGAAGGTTATTTTTCGATCCATAGTTTCTTTGACAAGGAAAATATTACTGTTGCACTACTTAAGGTCACCCCCGATGCCAAGGATTGGTGGGAAACTTACTGTGAGAAAAGGATCGAGGAACCCTCTCTTTTTGTATCTTCCCCCTCTTGAAATTCTTTCCGAGCCATTGTTAAGGAACAATATTATCTTGTGGGGATTATGAGGACAACTACATATAATAGACCACACTATAACAACAAAGGGACAAAGATGTGCATGAGTTCACAAATATTTTTTAATACTCTACACATAAAGTTGGGTATCAAAGTGTTGATGGTGTTGGACCAACCAACATGTGAGGGGATCTCCCCGGTAAGAAGTACCAACTAGACCTCATACCGTTTGGAGTAGGAGTCCCAACAGTGGGTAGTAAAGTTATGCCTTGACTATGATAGCGCACAGAGGTAAGCAACATATCTTTTTCAGAAGCAAGTGTGTGACCTTGCAAGGAGTCAAGAGAGATGCATGGGGAGGTTCTAACACATGGAAGGGAAAAGGAAGTGTACCCCTTAGAACCTATAATAGTACACATCCTAAAAGGAACACACGAGTTGAATGACATCACAAG
>APFE031724665.1:32683-59776 GCA_000404065.3 Pinus taeda
TCTTAGTCAAAAGAAAGCATCCCATACATTCCTTTGTCTCTATCATCCATTGCATTGCTCCATACCACTCAATCTACCAGTATCCTTCCTCCTACCTCAGTCATGGCAGGTCAGCAAGCACCCACGAAGATGGAAAGAATCATTGTTGCTAGGTATGGACGCTTAGTTCTGCCTGTTCCTTTGAATGCCATGCCTCTAGGGGAATATCAGAAGTATATGCCTAAGTTTACTGGTACAGAGGGAGTAATAGTTGAAGAACACCTTGAGTCTTTCTATAGTTATGCTGATAACTTAGATATAAGTGAAAATGATGTGTGGATGAGAGTTTTTGTCCAGAGCCTTGATGGAGAGGCCAGAAAGTGGTTCAGAGAATTGCCCCCTAGATTTATTGCTGATATTGAAGCCTTAGATGAAGCATTTTTGAAGCACTAGGGAGATAAAAAAGACTTGTTGTATTACCATACTGAGTTTGGTAACCTGAAGAGGGAAAATGGGGAATCATTGCCTGATTTTAATAAAAGATTCAATCGTATGTATAGTAATATACCAGCTGAAGTAAAGCCTACCCCCACCTCTGCCAAACTTGCCTATGCCAGTGCCTTTGACTCTGATTTATGTTTGTTGTTGAGAGAAAGAAGATGTGCTACTATGGCTGACATGCAGGATGCAGCCCTAGAAGTAGAATCTAATATTATAGCAGCAGAAAAACTTAGGAGTCATGCTGATAGAAGGAGGCAGAGAGGTGAGGCTTCTTCTTCCTCTACCTCATCTTCAGATTCTAAATTAGATAAGATGACTAGAATCATAGATTCATTGGCTGCAGAGATATCTAAGCTAAATATTGAATAGAACTCAAGAAAGGCAAGGTTCCCAAACACATTTGCTCGAATAAATCCAAATGCATTCAGAAGAGCAAATGAACAGTTGCAAATAATTCAGAGGGGTAAAGAAGCTAACGAAGATCAAAAGGTTAAATCTCCTTTTCAAAATGTAGTCATGGAGGAGGAGCAAATTGAAGATGAGGATGAAATCCATTGTTTGGAAGATAAAGGTAGTGTTGTAATTTTTGACCTTGGCTACGTATGAGGAATCTTTACTGCAGGAACAAGACAATCAAAGGTGGGACAGAGAGGCTGTTCTACAAACTGAGGAGCAGCAAAGATATAATCTGAGGTCGAATGCAAATAATGTCAAGGAGAATCCTGCCCAAAGAGCTGTTGTCCAAACAAAGTCATAGAATATCAGACAGAGAAGACTAGAAGCTGATCCAGTCATCCCCAAAGCACCAGTTCAAGAGGTAAGAGGTTTTGACAAGTTACCTTCCCCTTTCAGATTTGAGTCAGAAGTCCAAAAATTAAAAATATATGTGCCTCTGATAGAACTTGTGAAGAGTGAAGTGTTTAGAAAGCTTATCCTTGAAGCTCTTGAGATGAGATCCACACAAACCTCCATTGACTCTGTCAATTTGCAAGATGATATGCCTACAGTTTTTCTTAGCCCGATGACCGAACCTGCTGATGATAATTCTCCATCATTTTATGTCTCCTTGACCATTCATGACAAAATCCTTCACAACTGCCTGATAGATACAGGAGTCAGCCACAATTTAATGCCAAAAGCTATCATGGAAGAGTTAGGCCTTGACATCACCAGACCGTATCATAATTTATTCTCATTTGATTCAAGAAAGGTGAAATGTCTAGGGTTGATTAAATATTTAGTCATTACCCTAACTCAGCTGCCCATGAAAAGTATGATGATGGATATTGTGGTAGCAGATGTTCCTCCCAAATTTGGCATGTTGTTGTCTAGAGGATGGATTAAGAGACTAGGTGGGACATTACAGAATGATCTATCTTATGCCACTGTCCTAGTTTTTGGAGGACAAAGCAGGAGATTGTACAGAGAAGCACAACTAGCATATGTCATCAGTGATGAGAAGAATTCTTCTAACCATCCTATTTATGCTGTGGACACTGATTTTGGAGCATGTATCCTCCAAATTGAAGAATCCCAGAAGGCCTCAATGCAGATCAAGAAACTAGAAAATTAGGCCAAGGAAGAGCAAGGAAGTCAGGTTTGGGAGATGTTCTTTGATGCATCATGTTCCAGGGAGACTGCAGGAGTAGGGGTGGTGCTGATATCTCCAGAAAAAGAAAGTACACATCTGTCCTTTAAGCTGGATTTGCAAGTCACCAAAAATATAGCAAAGTATGAAGCTCTGATATTGGGCCTTAACGCAACAAAATACAGAGGAATCAGAAGTATAGAAGTGTTTGGAGATGCTGATCTAATCATTCAACAGGTGAACAAAACGTTTCAAGCAAAGCACCCAAGGCTAAAAGTGTACAGAGATGAGGTATGGAGACTCAAAAATTATTTTGATCATTTTTGTATCTCATATATCCCTGGAGCCAAAAATCAACTTGTTGATTCCCTCATTGTGTCTACTAGCATGTTTATCCCTCCCATGCCTCCCAGACTAGTTTATGAAGTTCAGATGAAGTATAGACCATCTGTGCCTGATAATGTCCACCATTGGAAGGTTTTTGATGATGATGATGAAGTGAATAGTTTCTTGCAAGTCATTGATGAATTTTCTGAAATGAAAATTGACCAAGATAATGAAGCTTTAGAAGAAGACCCCCAATTCGAGCTTAGAAATAAAATTGGCAAAGATAGTATTATCCAGCTTCCCAGTAATCATATACCTAAGGGTTTAATTCCTCTAGAAAGATTGTTTGACCAGAATGGCATGCCTTATAAAGCTGCCCAAAATGAAGATCAGTCTGCAGTTTGTAAGCATAATATAGGGAGTCCAGGTCAGCCTAGATACATAAATTTGTCCACACATCTGTCTGCTGACCAATGTTCTGAATACTGCAATTTAATGAAGCAGTTTGCTGATGTTTTTGCCTAGGAATATAGTGACCTGAAGACATATGACAAAAAGATTATCCAACATAAAATCCCTTTAGAGAAAGATACCATACCTTTCAAGCAGAAGCTGAGACCAATAAATCCTTTGCTCCTTCCTCTGATTGAAAAGGAAATTAAAAATTTGTTGGCTGCCAAAATCATTTTTCCTCTCAGATATTCAAAATGGGTAGCCAATTTGGTTGTGGTGGGGAAGAAAGGTGGAGAAATCAGATTCTGTGTTGATTTCAGAAACTTAAACAAGTGCTCCAAGAAAGACAACTACCCTCTACCCAAGATGGAGCATTTGCTGCAGAGGGTCTCAAGAGCCAAAGTGATGTCTTTCCTAGATGGATTTTTAGGGTATAATCAGCTTGTTGTACATCCAAATGATCAAGAGAAGACTACATTCACCACTCCTTGGGGCACTTTTATGTATTCCAAGATTCCTTTTGAGTTGATGAATGTGGGAGCCACCTTTTAGAGAGCTATGGATATAGCATTTGTGGGAGAGAAGGATAAATTTGTCCTTATCTACCTTCATGATATAACAATATACTCCAGCAGTCATCAAGACCATTTACAACATTTGAGGAAACTGTTCCTGAAGTGCAGGAGGTTTGGGGTTTTAGTCAATCCTAAGAAGTCACAGTTTGCTTTAGAAGAAGGTAAGTTGTTGGGACATATTGTTTCTGCTACAGGTGTCCGAATTGACCCAGAAAGAGTAAGAG
Source organism: Pinus taeda (assembly GCA_000404065.3). Lineage (NCBI taxonomy): Eukaryota > Viridiplantae > Streptophyta > Pinopsida > Pinales > Pinaceae > Pinus > Pinus taeda. The sequence continues at coordinate 36,331 of APFE031724665.1, forward strand.
CAATACAGGCCTTGTCTGTCCCAAGATCAAAGAAGGACATCCAGTCCTTTCTAGGCAAGATAAATTTTGTGAGGAGATTTATACCAAATTTTGCAGAACTTGTGAAGCATATTACCTCCATGTTGAAAAAGGGGTCAGGGATCAAATGGATTGACGTAGCAAGAAAATATTTTGATTCCGTTAAAAAAACTATTATGGAAGCTCCCACTTTAATCAGTACAGACTACAACAAGGAGTTCCATATAATTTCTTTTGCCTCTAATGACACCCTTGCAGCAGTTCTATTGCAAGCAGATGAAGAAGGCTCAGAGCATCCGATGGCATTTTTGAGCAAAACCTTAAGGGATGCTGAGCTGAGGTATGATATTATTGAGAAACAAGCATATGCTCTTATCAAGTCTTTGAAAGATTTCAGAGTTTATATTATGCATTCCAAAATAATTGCATATGTACCCTCTGCTGCAAAAAAAGATGTTTTAACACAACCTGATGTTGATGGAAGAAGGGCCAAATGGATTGCAAAGTTAATTGAATTTAATATAGAACTGAAGCCCACCAAGCTTGTCAGAGGTCAGGGTCTTGCCGTGCTACTAGCTAAAGAAAATTGCAGAACATTGGACATAAATCTCATAAGCACAGACGTAGAAAAGGGTCAAATAGAAGAAGAGGAAGCAACTGAACCAGGAGAAAAGCAGTCATTGGCAGAAAATCTTGCTTCTTGTTATTGGTATTCTGCAATAGCCAATTTCTTGCTGAAATTAGAAATCCCTCCAGGCTCAAGCACAAGTCAAGCCAGAACTATTAAGCTTAGGGCAGCTAAATATTGCATTAATGAAAATCTGCTCTATTAGAGGGATCCATCTGGAATGCTTTAGAGGTGTCTGGACAAAGAACAATCAATGGAGGTGATGTAGCAGTTCAATTCCAACATGTGTGGAGGACACCATTATTGGAAAACCACTGCCCACAAGATCCTCAGAGCTGGGTACTATTGGCCCACCTTGTTTTCTAATGTCTTTTCATTTGTTAAATCTTGTGAAAGGTGCCAAAGATTTGAAGGGAAACAACAATTGAAGTCTCTGCCCTTAAAACCAATACATGCAAAAGGACCTTTTCAGCAGTGGGGCTTGGATTTCATTGGAGAAATCAATCCACATTCCAGTGGCCAGCACAGATGGATATTAGTAGCCACTGATTATTTCACAAAATGGATTGAAGCAATCCCTACTAGAAAGGTTGATCATAATGTGGTCCTGAATTTTTTGATAGAGCATATCTTTACCCGATTTGGTTGTCCACATAAATTAGTCACAGAAAATGCACCAGCCTTCAGGGCAAAAGAATTGGTGGATATGTGCGATTCAATGGGCATTTAAACTGGTTCATTCCACCTCATATTATCCTCAAGGCAATGGTCTAGCAGAATCCTCTAACAAAAGCCTGATAAGGATAATCAAAAATCTATTGGAGGATAACAAAAAGAATTGGGATTCTTAGCTCAAGTATGCACTGTGGGCGGACAGAGTGACCATTAAGAAATCCACAAGGAATTCTCCATTCAGGCTGGTTTATGGCACTAAGGTTGTATTCCCGATTCAGTTAATCCTCCCTGTGGCAAAGTTCCTGCAGGAAGAACAGAATGATGAAGAAGACATGGCAAAAAGGATCACTGATTTAGCCAAGGTACACCAAATCAGAGAACAACTGGTTGAAAGTTCTGCAGCACATTAGAAGAAGATCAAGGAAGCTTTTGACAAAAGGACAAAAATAGATCATTTTCAGGTTGGAGACTTGGTTCTGAAGTGGGATGCACTAAAGGAAAAGAAAGGAAATCATGGAAAGTTTGATGCTTTCTGGACAGGGCCTTTTATCATTTCTCAAATCCAAGGGAACAACACCTTCATACTGAAAACTATGGGAGGAGAAGCAATTTTTGATGGCCCAGTTAATGGGCGTTTTCTGAAAATTTATGTGGTTTAAGGTATTTTGGCCTTAAAGTTGTAAATATTTTTTTTTATCAGTTTAGTGTAAGCAAAGTAGACTCCATGCCCAATGGAACACTAGGAAATTTTGCTAGTTTGTTTTTCACAAGAAAGACATTGATCTGCAAGTTCTTCAGACCTCACAGGGAGGATCTCCTCCCCAGAAGGAGCCAGTGTTAGCTCTGCTACATGTTGCGGATGTTCAGAAGACGGAAGTGGGCTTGGTTCTTGTTTTTGCCCAAAGGAAGCTCATACCGATCACCTTCACCTTCCCCTCCACCTCTTCTATCCTTCTTCCACGTCCATTTCCCGGGGCTTGCTATCAGAAATCATATGAAAACCTTCATCCTCGAGCCCCAAGCGCTAAAGTTAAAACCACATATAACCTGTGTCCATACGACCCTTTGCCACAGTCGCAATCGCAATCGCAATCGCAACTTTCAGGAGGTCTTTTTAAGTCATGTCTATAGTATCGTCGATGGCCGATTACCGATTGCCCCTATCGGATGTGATATTACTATTAAATCATGTTACAATTGTGTAGTCGGGTCCGGGTTTTAATCGCTATCACAAATCGCATATGTATGAAGGCTCCCCCCTTGACTTCCGCCAATGCGATATTGTGATGTGATCTAATCTCTATCGCAAATCGCATCCATGCGTGCGTAAAGGCCCAAACCCCTTGTCTTCCACCGATACGATATTCTTAAAAGCAGTTAATCCCTTTATCGGGTCCGGGTCTAATTGCTGATCGCAATCACATCCATGTGTGTACAAAGGCTCCCCCCTTGACTTCTGCTGATGCGATATTGCGATCACTCCCCCGCCATCCGATTAGTCTCGACAAGATCCAACGGCCCGTGCCCATATCGCTGATCACAATCGCATCCATGTGTGTATAAAGGCTCCCCCCTTGACTTTTGTCGATGCGATATTGCGATCGCTCCTCCGCCGTCAGATCTATATGACGGCTCACATTTGTTCACTCATGTTTCCTCCTTATATCTCCCGCTGAGTCATATCCATCGTTCATCTGCGCGATCCAACGACTGATATTTGTTCCCGTCATACTCATGCCTCCGCCATACCGTCTACGTCCATAGCCTGTCCCATGCATCCGAAGGAAGAAGGTGGCCAGTATTCAGCACTCTGCGCAGTTAATCTTCAACCACTGCATTCAACAAACACGATGGCCGAGAAGGGAAAGGACCAGCCTCGAGCAGATAAACACATTTATCAGTTATGGAAATCCTTCCATATAACACTCCACCTGCTCGGGAAGGACAACAAAGCACCAGAGAACATCAAATTCATTCATGGAAACAAGAAGATTGAAGCAGAGACTCTATCAGATAGTTAAAGCGGTTGGTGGTCAATTATGACCCCTCCGCGCCTAGAGTAGCAGAGCATTTTTGTAAATAAACTCCATATATACCCAGAAAACAGATGTAATGAGGGTTGTTGGTTGTTGTTTTGACATAAGGTTCAACTTCTGGAGACTGTAACTACTTTGATACTTGCAGCGTCTGGTCTTCATTTTCAGCTAATACAAGCTTCTTTTGTTGTTAATTGCTCACTTTCCATTTCTACTCTGTTCTAGGTTGAGCTTGTTATGCATTTGTTCATGTGCTCTTGATATTTAGCATTAGAGGGGCTGTCATCCCACCTCTGCGTTGAAGTCTAGTATGTATTATTGAATGTGTTATGCAAGTTTCTATTTACTTAGTGCCAGAGAGCTGTCATCCTGTCTGTGCATTAGGAAATAGATTTGCAGACCTTTTTACTGGTTGCAGTTGGCCATCACATGGTCTTGTGTATCTGCTGGTGTGGTCAGTATTCTCCATATTCACATAATCCTCAAATTGTGAGTAATTGGTGGTCTAAATCCTTGTAGTCTGGGGGTGTTCACCCATGTTTGGAGTTAAGCATATTAGAAGTGGTTATCTGGCTTGGATAAGCATCATTCCTTCCATTCATCAATTTCCAACATTAAGTTGAGTTTGAAATGTTCCCGAGAATCTTCGAGATACAACCTAGGATAGTTTCTTGGGGTGATAACACCTCCCAGGATTGCGCAGAGCACAATTGGGAGCCAGTATGGGCAGCCTTTGTGCAATTACTGGAGGTAAGGAAGAGCCTTGACTGCCAAGAATGTGCAGTGCATGCCGGCAGAAACAAGATCTGGGCCAAGGAAGCCAAGATCTACCCAAGGGCAACTTGAAAACACAAAGGATTGAATGTGTGTGAAAATATGGTGCAGACCTGAGTGAATAGACATGCATGTAACTCATGTAAGTGCAGAAATTAGTCAAACGACGAAACCATGAAGCTCATGAAGAGAGTCGTCACAACGACGACTATCATTGCAGAAACAATGTTATGCGTGTGACACTAAGGGAAATCAATGAAAAAATCAAAACAACACTTCTACAATCTAAAACACATTAAAACTCTAGTGATCGTTCAATAAAACCAGGAAAATAACACTCATACAAACCGAGAAATAAAAAGTGACAGAAAAAGGAGCAAAAGACATGAAAAGCAAAACTTACCCGGAAAATTTTTGTCGACTGTGCCAAACATTCCTAGATTCCTGGGGAATGCTAGAGCTCCAATATGAAGGTGAAGAATGAGCTTTGAGGCATCATTTAAATAGATTTGGTGAACTTAGGGTTTATGATGCACATGCCAAAAATCTAGGAAAAGGGATACTTTGTGGGAAGTTCCTAAAATTGACTTTACATGTAACTCTCGTTGCTAAAAATAGATCCCTAAAATCTAGGGATACTTTTTTCTCTTTTTTATTTTTGCTTTTTTTGAAAAGTTGCCCGACGTACAAGGAAGGATTGCGCAGTTCTGGAGAGAACTGGGCAACCTATTGGCACATGCAACAGACAATCACTAAGGGAAAAGCTTTTGCGTTGATTCTGGGCTGAGTGGCCCAGTTTGGTTGCCCAACTCTGTGCAGTTTTCCAAAGCAAGGCTACTAGCCTGTTCTACGCATTTCTGGAGAGTAATGTTGGATGGCCTACTCTGAGCATTTCTGGATAGCAGTGTTGGCTAGCCTGCACTGCGCAATTTTCCATAGCAAGGTTGTATGGCCCGCTCTCCACAATTTTTTATAGCAAGGCTAGTTGGCCTGCTCTGTGCAAGTTTTGAGTGTAGGGCAACTGCTGGGTTACTTTACACAATTCCTAAGGGGAAGACAAACTGCCCTCCAGGATTGCATAGTTTTCCTAGACAACATAAATACCAGATGTGAACCAAGTGTTGGGTCAGCTTGTGGTTAGTTGACGAAACAAGTAAATGAACACAAGCATTTAAGTGATAGATAAAATCAAATAAACACAAGTACCTGATTAGTGCATGATAGCTTCTATGATTTCGAGGAGGGAGGCTCCAAAACCAAGCGAAGTCAAATTTTTGAAGGGTGGTTGTAGTGGCTACAACATAAAGACTCTTAGTGACAGATGGTGCTCAAGTACCATGATTTTCTACACAAATACATTCAAGAAGAAATGGAGTTCTTGGACGTGTCCTCACTTGGTGCAACATACCGATATGTTGCCAAGATTGAACAAAAAGTTAAACAAAAGAAGCACAACTTTGGATTGGTGAATCAGAAGTAGGGCAAGAGTGCCCCCAAACCGTAGAACAAAGGATAGATCCAAGGTGGAGCGGCCCTGGACAACCCATCAAAGTCGCAAGCAAATAATGGCACCACAAAGATGAAGAAGGACACAGGAAAGTGGTGTGAGTTCCACAAGAGCCCCACTCACAACACAAATGAGCGTTAAGCCAAGTAGTCATTGTTGGTTGAGCTGAAAGCTTTAGAGTCTGATTGATGTTCTAATTTTGAGCCATATCCCAACAAGGGGAAGCATATTATTAATGTGAAACCTAGTGCCACCGTTTCCATTACCAAGGTCTAGAATACTGAGTCTGAATATCCAGAGGAGGGGGATCGTCTCTTCCACTCACAGATGTGGGTGAAGGGTTCTCCACTCCAATTCATTGTTGACAGTGAGAGCCAAAATGACATCATTAAAGTAAATTTCATGGAGCATTTGGGCCTACCAACCACACTACACCTTCAACCATACACCATCGGGTGGCTCCGTCGAAGACGAGATCTTGGCGTAAGCCAGCAGTATCGCCTTTACTACAACATCAAGCCCTTCATGAATGAGGTATTATGTGATGTTGCTCCTCTTGAAGTTTATGATGTGTTATTAGGTCAACCGTACTTGTGGAAGTGTCATGTTGTGTATGAGTCCAGGCCTCACATTGTTATTATTACTTTGGGCAATAAGTTATACAGGATACCGAAGGTAGCCCCGGCTACCACCATCTCTTTGATATTTGTTAAGCAATGTAGTAAGAACATCTCCCATATTGAGAAATTTGTTTTGTTTTTTATTCACTCATAGAGCAAAGGGAAGATAGTGGCCACATCCATGGCCCCATGCAGCGAGAGCAGGTGGATAATGTCATGGAAGAATATAGAGACATATTCTCCTCACCCATAGGGGTACCTTTGCAATGTTAGGTCAAGCATTTGATCGATATGACTCTCGAAGCACCTTTACCCAATGGGTCAATATATCACTGCTCCATTCTAGAAAATGAAGAAATTAAGCATCAGATCCAAGAGTTGTTGCAAAAAGGACACATCCGACCAAGTTCCTCACCTTGTTGGAGCCCAATTGTACTTGTCCAGAAGAAAGATGGAAGCTAGAGGCTCTGCATTGATTATCGGGCACTAAATAAAATCACTATTAGGAATAGGTATCCAAACCCACGGATTGATGACCTTATTGACTAGCTTAAGGGGGTCATGCATTTCAACAAGATCAATTTGAAGTCTAGTTATCACCAGGTGCCAATAGAACCTACGGATGTGTGGAAGATCACCTTCAAATCTAAGGAGGGGCTTTTCAAGTGGTTGGTCATGCCTTTCGAGTTAACAAATTCCCCTACAACTTTTATGAGGTTGATATATGACATCTTGCAACCCTTCACCAACTCATTTGTGGTTGTATATATACATTATATCCTCATCTTCAACAAGAGTTGGGAAGAGCGCCTACAACACACTCAACAAGTCCTTCAAACCTTGCAACATCACAAACTATGTTCCAAATTGAATAAATGCACCTTTTTCATGAGTGAGGTCCAATATTCGGGCTAAATCATTGATGACCAAGGTGTGCATGTGGATCTGAATAAGTTCCAATTCATTCAGGATTGGCTAGCCCCGACCACTCTAACAGAGCTTCCAAAGTTTTTGGGCCTTGTCAATTTTTATCGGAGGTTCGTGTTGGGATTCTCTCATATCACTTGGCCTTTAAGTCAAGTTACCAAGGGCAGAGAAAAAGAAAAAAAAATCTGGTCTAAATCCCAACATAAGTTATTTGTTGAGTTGAAGCACCTCCTCTGCTCTGCACCTGTACTCACATTGCCAGACCCACAACAACCATTTGAAATTGAAATAGATGCCTCTGACTCTACTATTGGTGAAATTCTCACCTAGCAAGGGCATTCGATGGCTTTTCGCAGTGAGACACTTTCTGATACAATTCATAAATACCCCAAATGCGATAAAGAGATGTATTCTATCATGCATGCATGCCGACAATGGAAACATTACATTATAGGGAAGGAGATGGTCATCCACACATATCATTGACCTCTTCAGTTTATCCAGACACAAGGGAAGTTGGAGAACAATTGACATCATAAGCGGTCTACATATATGTAAGAATTCCACTTGAACATTAAATATAAGAAGTGAAACACCAATCATGTTGTAGATTGCTCAGTTGACCACCAATTGCAGTACCCACTATTATTATCAACTCTTGTTGCCACGAGACCTCTGAATGGTCGCAATTGTACAAAAATGATCTAGAGTTCCCCACCACATATCAGCTGCTAGTGGATGGCAAGAAAGTTCCATATTTCCACCTCCATGATGCATTATTATGCTACTTGGGCAACCTTTGTGTTCCTTCAAGAGAGTGTGCCAAGCTGATTTAGGAGGTGCACTACAGTCAAGTCGCAAGACACTCTGGTGTGGATAAAATTGTGGTTGTACTACAAAAGTATTTTTATTAGCCAAAAATTCAACAAGACATTGGAAAATATATCAAATCCTGCACTACATGTGCCACCGCCAAGCCAACTATCAATAAGCAAGGCCTGTACACTCCTATGCCTGCTCCCAGCTAGCCCTCAAAATTAATCTCCATGGACTATCTGTCAAGCCTCCCTTCTACCAAGCATGGTAATGACTGTGTATTTGTGGTCGTGGAAAATTTTTGTAAGATGGATATATTGGTGGCTTGCAAGAAGAGTATCAAAAGAGAGGACACTACCAAACTCTTCTTTGAACGAGTATGGGTACATTTTTCTATATTGTAAACCATTATATCAAATTGGGATAGTAGGTTCTTGAGCAAATTCTCGTCGATCCTCTTGGAATTATTGGACACCAAGCTCACCAAGTCAACTGCATTCCATTCCTAGACTGATGGCTAGAAAGAGGTCGTCAACAGGATGATAGTGCACATATTACGCATGTACAACTCCAAGCATCCACGAACCTGGGATGAGAGCATTCCTTATGTGCAACACAACTGTAAAATAGCTCAACTTATCATAATCCTTTTCAAGTGGGTCTAGGATTTCAACCATTGTGTCCAATTGATGTTTCCATGCCTCATGAAACTACATAGAAAAAATACACACATGTATAGTTTGAGGTTGATAAAGCAACCTGATTTATTGAATGCATCCAACACATTCGCAAGCAGGTGAAGGACATCTAGGATAAGTCCAATGTCAAGTACAAGCAGCAACATGATCAACATCGGGTGCCACACAAGTTTCAAGTGGGCGGCAAAGTATGGTTGCTTTTGTAGAAAGAACGCCTTGCCAGAGCTAATCGGAAGCTCAGACCACTCTGATACATGCCTTACACCATCACCAAGGTTGTGGGAGATAATTATTTTGAGCTCAACATTCCCCCATCCCTTGGCTTGCACCCAATTTTCAATGTGGACCACCTTCGAAGATACTTCCCACCACTGTTGGACACATCAAACATTACGGAACAACTAACACTAACAAAGCTAAACCCAGACTGCATGGAACATGCCACAGAAAATCATATCATGGACATGCAGATCAAGAGTATGAGAGAGACAGAACAATGAGATAGCTCCAACAGTGAACTGGCAAAAGGTTACCAACTGATCCTCATAAAAAAAAATTAATAATGAGGTCTCTATTTTCTTCATTTTCCTCCTCACATGTAACTTGTGACCTTTCGCCTTCCTTTTCTCCTAATTTTCATTATTTTCATAAATAAATGCCTCATGCCTTTCCAATGCCTTAGCCATTGCTTTCTCCAATTTCCATAAACATAATAAACCAAATGAACACCCACTAGGATGTTTTGCCCACCATTCAGCTTGGAATATGTGTCCCATGACCGTGGTCTTATATACTTCTACATGAGTTTTTAACCAGGGTTGTTATAGAACCCTACCCCTTGGGGGGACACCGTCCTCAGTGTTCAATGACACCTATAACCAACAACATTGTTGAAAACAAAACATACTACCCATGGAGCTTTATAACATAGTTCGTTGCAATATTTTCAATGACCATATGCTAAAACATGATAAACATATCGTTTACTGGAGCTTTATAACACAACTCATTATTGTATTTACAATAATAACCACATATACACACATACACATTTGCTTCAACTAGCAAATAAACATGTTGTCTTACAAATCCAACTTGATATAGTATTTACAATAATATACACATATGCACATTTCCTCAACCAGCAAATAAAAGGATACAATGCATGCATCCGCAACAAGGGAATTCAGAGGCTCACACCTCCACCCTCAAAGTAATATCAGGATTCACCTCCTTCCCTGAAAGTCCAGAATCCACTACAAAGTCAAATCTGCATCCAATGTACAACGTTATGATCCCATGCCACTTGTCCTTTCAGTGAACAATTACCGATTCATTGTTTCAAGGCACACTCCCAATATGCATGTGATTCCATCTGGCAATGCTAATGACCAAAACAAATATATCCCCAACCTTCCCTTCTTTGTTACATGGTCCCTCAGGCAATTCGGTTACCCTTTTCCATGTAGTCACACACCTTCCAAGTTCTGTTGGCTCCCCCATCATAGGCGGTCCAACCCTTGGCAAGGCTTCCTCGCATTGGAAGATACAAAAACCAAGTCATATCCTTTCCTTAAAACCATCATACCGATCATAACATGTCCATGGAAACCAATTGACACTATTGGGTACTAGTGTCCCACACTGGCCCTGCTCCTGAATGCTTTAGCAACATACTACTGCTTGTTCAAATTCCTTTTGTTGTGGTTTCTAATGCTTGTCGTCAATTTTGACCAACCAATCGAACATTTCATGCTTTCCTGTACCAAGAACATAACTTTCATTAGTTTTCAAATAAATTGAAATAAATTCACATCATACCTCACTGGTATCTCATCAATAAGGTACACTTTCAATCTTGTTTACTTCTTGTAACAACAAGTCAAACTATTGTATTTTACCAAATCATCATGTATAAACATATCACATCAAGTTAGCTCAAAATACAACCATTATAGATCAAAATCATAAATCACATGCAACCATCATAAACCTGAATCATAGATCACATGTAATCATCATAGACCAGAATCACAAATCACATGCATAATAAAACAAAAATAAATTATTGATACTTATCCTTTAATCAATCCTCAGCTTCTACCTTTGTCTTTATTCCATACGCACACCGGATCTGTTGCCACACCCAACAAACACCCAGTTCCTTCTCTTCAACCATGTACACATACACATAATGTGCATCACACACATACAACCACACACGACATACAACACCATGCAATACATGCACCTACACCTGACATACCACACATACACCTACACCTAGGGTACAACACAACACATACATATGCCCACAACCAAGGTACAACAAAACACATACATACACCTACACCCAATGCACAACACAATACAACCATCTATACCCAATGTACAACACAACATAATACATGTACTTACACTTGATGTACAACACAACACAATAGATCTATACTCGACGTACAACATGACACAATACATGTACCTACACATGGTGTACAACACAACACAATACATGTATTACATAGAGTACAACAAAATGAGTACACATGTCATGATACCACATCTACATAATGTACATACATAATACCACATGTACACAACACAACATGTATGATATGCACATAATACCACATGTACAACATGTACACAATACCACCTATACACAGCGCCACCTGCACAATGTGGATACAACATCATATGTACACGACACCACTTGCAAAATGTGTACACAACACCACATGTACACCACACCACCTGTACAACATGTACACAATACCACATGTACACAGTACCACATGCACGACATGTACGTGACACCACATGTACACAACGACACATGCACGACATGTACACAACACCACCTACACACAACGCCACTTGTACAACATGTACACAACACCACTTGTACAATCATGCACATAACACCATATGTACATAGTGCCACATGTACAACATGCACGCAACACCACCTGTACATAGCACTGAATATCCAATTTGTACATAGCATCATCTATACACAACACTGCATTTCCATCATGCATACAGTACAATATGTACACAACACCACATATCCAACATGTACATAGCACCATCTATACCCAACATTGAATATGCAACATTCATACAACACTATCTGTACTAACACCTTGTACATAACATTGCATAAACAACATGTACACACACTATATATATGCAATACCGCATGCGCACAACATCACATATGCAACATGTACAACATATGCACAACAGTAGTACCACACATCCAAACCCATATTGTATCTACCAAGCAACCTTGCTTTCAGTGTCTCTCTACCATCCATGCTTATCCTAACATGTCGCAAAGCACATTGTTTTCATTTCACTTTTGTATCCTTCAGCGTTACTTGTCATAACATAAACATAGGCATAATACAAACATACAATATCAATTCATATCCACATGATATTGACGTCATATATTTGTCATGACTACTCTTCCCACTTGATTCCAATAAGACCAGGAACCTCGCCATGCCATTCACCTGCATAAGCAATCATTCCTCCACAAGAATGATCCCTAACAACCCTGTCGAATAGTGACATATATACATGGATACATACATGCATATATATAAACATTAGCATAAAAAAAATCATGATCCTGTCAGACAACGACATACATACACACGTATAAACATAAACATCAACATTAAACAACCATGATCCATGACAACCCTGTCAGACATGACATGCATACATACATACATGTATACATATATAAACATCAACATAATCATGATAATAATTACTAGATATCATAAGGTCAAGGTTAAGAGAACTTCCTTTATGCATGCAACACATGTGCAACATCAAGAACAACAATTCCCAACATAGGCAAGGCATACGACGCCTCAAATCCATTCACCTTACCTTTCTCGATTACCTTTCCCATGACTATCCCATCATCGTCTATTTACACTAATGTACCCAACCAGTCCAACTGGTTGTCATACTCTTGCCTTCAACTTCCTTTATACATGCATCGACTTTATCTGAGTATTACATTGCCTACTGGATTTCGTTCAACTATCTCCGAGCTCCACTAACTTTCCTATTTCCCAAACCAATTCCCAAGACTCAAAACATAAAAGGAAAGAACAAGAAACAAACAAGAAGAAAAACCATGAAAATCAATAACAACACGACACCACAACAAAGTGGCAAGGCCTTGCACCAGACATAATAAAACCGTAAATCAAGCACAACAAACCACAAAAGACCAAAAACACAAGACTAGCAATAGACACCATGACTCAGTCCCCATGGTTCCCAATGCTTTCAAAGGAAATCTCAACCTGATCCCTCTCCAAGATTTCATGGCAATCTCTTTGCCATGCAATCCCTTACATCATGCTACCCTCAACACATAATTGTTAGTGCATAAATAAACACAACAATACATTGATTACCTTACTTTGTTGTGCCAATCACGCTGCCTTGTAGCTGAACACATCTGTGCCATGTCTCAAGGGAATCCAATTCCCTTGACAGATCCACCTGTAACTAGAGACTAGCTAATATATTTGTAAAATACAAGTTCATGAATCTAGCACATATCCACCTAATGTCAGACAAGATTAAGGTTAAGAAGGCTTCCTATATGCAAAGCACTCATTTGTTTGGAATTAGGGTTTCCAAACATAGCTAAAGGAAATCTTGCCCAATTCCTTTCTTTTACCTTTTTACATTTTTACAATTGAGGCTTACTATGTACTCTCGCATCACCCAACTGTTTACACATGTCAACCTCATGCTCCAAATATTAAGACAATCATATATATCAATTTGAAATCAAACTTTACCAAGACTAACAATCATGTCATAATCAACTAATCATAAGACATAATACTACAATTGTCACCTGTTACACTCAAGTACATAGCAGTTGTCTCAATTCATATGTGTTAGTACAACCATCATAAAAAAATATCATCTCTTCATGCAATCTTACAAACACATACTCATATCATGCATGCAAGCAATCATTCAAACAAATTATAAATGTACCATGTTAAATAAATCAACTAGATGACATAATAGAAACCAACACTCAACACCAAATAGACAACATAATCGAACATTCAAGCACAAAGTAGACGACATAAGCAAGCTCATACCTTAATGTATCTCAGGGGAGGCTATATTGTCTATACAATCAATCTAGATTAGCATGATATAACTTCACGACATATCAACTCAAACATAAATAAGATCATGATATCCATAAGAATGATCTATATCCATAAGAATGATCCCTAACCCTAACCATTTGCATAGACCAATACAACTTAGTGTGATACATATAACATCAATATTTTAATGCTATAACCCTAATCATCAAGCTAACTATCATATAACAACAAAAAGTTAACATTTAACATACTCATTAACAACATATAACCTAATCACCAAGTTATCTAACATAAAACCACAATAGCAATGCATACAACCACATGTTATTATCATTCATGACTATCTAACACGTGCATCTAACTACACTAATAAACTATCATCTTTCATGTATGTAACCATAACATCAAAAGAATGAAAGGCATACACATAACCATAATGCACATAACAACCCTTAACCTATGTATCTACATGCCCAACATACAACCTGTAGGACGACATGATCTTGCCTCAAGGTTCGATGCTGCAACTTCAATTTAATGTTCTGCATCTCCTACTCTATCTCAACCAACACATCTGTAACATAACTGCTACATGTCTATTTGGGCACATCACTCCCGACATTCAAATCAGTACAATTAGAGCTCATCAAACCCTAATTCAATTGTTACATGCCCTAGACAAGTCATCAAATTGAATGCTTCCATCCATGAAATTTTCCTAGCTTGAAACCCTGCTGAAAAGCCTCCTTGGGACACCACCGTAGCCTTGATCAAGGGTAACTGCGCTACAAAGCAGGTAGGCCCATTCAAGCCTGCACTGCAGTGCACTTAGGCCCTCTTTGACCTGTGCTGGGGGAGAATGAGTGAAATTCACATTGGATTCTAGGAATATTCTCTGATTCTAGAGCATTCTAGAAGGATGCCCAACTCTTATCTCATCCCATGAGGTCGACTTTGGATAGGCTATGGATCAATTATCCCTCTATCCTCTCATCCCTTTCTCCATGGAAACTAACTCCAATTTTGGAGATCCATTCAATGCCCAATTTATGACATAACCACCTGCATTTCCCTATAAATTAACCACTCATCATAGTGATCAAGAGGTTGGAATTTGAAGATTGTAGAGAAATATTGTTGGTTTGAGATTTGAGTTCATGTCAAGTAATGTTATGCTGTTGGATTGGTGTGATGAGGGTTGGACTGAAGCTGGATGAATGACACAGGATCGAACCTCATTGGGTGTAACTCTTATTTCTATTGTAATAAAGTTGTTTATTCCTTTTCTCATATTATTGTTCACATCTATGATGATTATGTGTTTCAATGTTGTCGATTCCATTGGTTTATAGTATATAGATCATGTATGCTTTGATCATTGTCATTTTCTGTTTCTGTTGACACAGGTACCAATTGAGCAGATTCAGTTCAAGTGGGAGCGACGGGGGCAATTCAAAGGAGATCAAGGAAGTGAAAGATCACAAGTTCCTTCGTCTCATCTATCTATTATAGGAAAAGGTTAAACCACTTTCTTTCTGTTGTTCTAAGTGTAGCTACCCACTTAGGGAAAATGTGTTTATCCATAGAAACAAATTCCATATAACAAATTGGCAACCATACTGGGGAACGACTATCGTTCCTAGTAGTTTATCCTCATCATATTACATCCTAGTATACTTTAATTGACTTCATTGATCTATTTTCAATCATTTTGAAGTGTTTTTTGGTCAAAAAGTGTGCTTGAATGTCCATTGATTTGACTCTCTGGCACCAGCACAATGTTGGTCTTGACACAGTGCACTACAGAGCAAACTTAGCTTAGAGATAGTGCACTGCAATGCATTGTCTCCCACTCTGGGCTGCGCTAATCCCTGTTAAGCTAAAAAACCCACCTTTAGCTTGGTTTTTTCCAAATTTGCTTCTGATTTTGTTTGCTAAAAGATCAATATTTTCTATGATTCTGAAATCAGTTTGTATTTCTTCTCCTAACCCTACTTTGGCCTTGATTATTTAGTGTTTCTTAAGTGATTTCTTTATCATTATCAATTCATTGTCAAAGTTAGCTTACAATAGATTAGTCTTTTCTAAAAAAGAAGTGTCGCAAAGTCTTCATTTCTTTGAAAAAGGAACTGTCGTAAGTCTTCATTTCTTGTGAAAAGTATTGATTGATTGTTTGTGCATTTAGTTTCCTTTTTTTCATATAAACATTAAAGGAAATGAAAAGAAAAACATGCATTATGCATTTAGAGGTTTGTGTGTGCTTTTAGGAATAGTATAGGGAAAATTGCATTAGATGTGCTCTATGCTCTTTGTTCAAAGATTCTGATTGCTCTATCCCTTTTAGTTACGGTTTTCATTGTTCAAATCAAATGAAAATAGTGTTTATCCTAGTTGCATTCTAGGAGTTTCAGAAACATCACGTGGTGAACCTGCAAGACAAACTCTTAAACAAGATCAACTTAAAAGTTATCTCAATTAACCTAATGGACATTGTAACTTAACGCATAACATTTAGAGGTTCTAGGCTAGAGACGTGTTCCGGCATCGTTAAACATAGCAGCTATCGTTAATTGTCTATGATACATTACGAGTGTGATACCTCATTCCACGTACGTAAGTATATCATAGCTCGTCCATATACCTTCGAGTATATAGGGCAGTGTTATAGTACGAACAGTATAAAGGAATGCTCTCACTATGCAGTTTCACATTAGACAGCACTAACACGGATTGGGCCTCCACGTACTTTCGGGTATATATGGGAGGACTACATTAGGTTGCTATCCATCCTTAGGTAATCGAATCGGCCACCTTGTACATTGTGATACACCGAACACAACATTCGGGGAGTTGCCTACATGTATGTTAAGTCCTTAGTTTACTAAGGCAGTATATTGCAGTTCACAGTTGCTTGGTAATCCTTTTGCCTAGATTACCCTCTTTTTGTTTATTTCTTTTGTAATAAAATCAATCAACAATCATGGAGTAACATCAACCTTTACCCCGTCATTCGTGAAAGACAGTAAGTAAACCACCTTTAACCCCTAAAGCTACACATAATCGGCAAACGTGGTCTCATTTAACTGAGTCCAGTACATCACAAACTTCTAGTTTTTCATCTGATTTACCAGAGTCACCTATACCGATAAGTATTGTGACCCCAGTTACTCCTACAATTACTGGTACATCTGCTACTAAATTGGAACCTTTACAATTACTTGACGACACTAAAAGTGAACTTAGTGAAATGTAATTGAAGTTGTCCAACAAGAAGTTGATCCTCAACCCAAAGTTGTTCAACAAGAAATTACTTCTGAACTTGAATCTGTTCAACCAGAAGTTGATCCTGAACCTATCACAGTTCAACCAAAAGTTACTTCTGAACTAGAATTTATTCAAGAAGCCCATCCTGAACCTCTTGTTCTTTTACCAAAATACTTGGATCTTGAAGTTGAACAATCAAAAGTTGTTCCTGTACTGGAAGACGATCGACCGGTTTATCCTCAGACATTTGTAACTCTTGAGACTTTCCCTTTACCGTAGAGTTAAACACCAGAAATCTATTACGGACCTGTCGGTGAAATCCTTCCACGTGGTTTGATTGCTATTGAAGGGGAATCTGAAGAAGAAACACCCAGAACTCCAACTCGTTTTGGACCAGGGCTTTATCTTTATCCTTATACCCCTCACTTTACTACTCCTATTTATCTTTTTTACTTTCAAATTCCTGTAGATTCATTAGGACATTTATTGGGTCATTTGACTATGGCTGAAACGACATCTCAGTCTGTATCATCTGTTACAAATGTGAACATATCTATTATCGCTAGTTCTTCGATGTTTACCACAACACTTGAGTCACATCTATATGGTGTTTCGTCTGTCCCACTATCATTATCTGGAACTCACTCCGGTGTTGCTTCTAGTCCATGGTCTTCACCCATGTCGTCCACAGGAATTTTACCTAGTTCTTCACTTACAGATACTGAAAAGTTTGATCCATCAAGTCAATATCAAGCTACTCCATCTTGTTACCATCCAATGTATCCACTTTACACTAGATTACCTCCATATGGAGAACAATACGCCCAATCCTCTTATTCTCCATTTTCTAGGGGGCAATCATATGGCAGTATACCGTTGTCTTTAGGTCCAACTTATTATGGAATGATTGTTTGTTAGTGGCAGCCTAAAATGCCCGTTTAACCAAAGCTTATGTATCCATCACAACCAATGCAATATGTTTGATCCATACCTGCTACGCCTGTCGTTACAACTTTACCACAGTTGCAATCTCAGTTAATTGTATCTCAACCTTTGCAAGTTGTTCCTTCAATCTCTGACCCTCAAGTTTCAGGTCTACAGACTCAGTCTTCTCAAGCCATTTTAAAACAACCATTTATGCGTGGAATCCAACAACCTCAGGCCAGTTTACCATTAACCGAGATGACTCAGAATTATACTGGTCTACTTTATTCACAACTTGGTCAAACTTACATTAGTGGGCAACAACCGTTACATCAACAATCGTGGCAACCACAATATCAAAAACAAAAATTCCAATAGTACCAAACTTATCCTGGACTTGGTCAACAATCCTATGCTGGGTTTGGTCAATAGCAAGTTTACCCAGGTCCTGGTCAACAAGCCTATGCTGGGTTTGGACAACAACAAATTTATCCTGGTGCCCAACAACCACCTTATACTAGATTTTCTCAACAAAACTACCCTTATTAAGGTTACCAGCAACAGATTCCTTATGCTGGTATACAAATGTCAATTGCCCAAGCAATTCCATCTTACCCTGGTTACGCTCAACCTAACCTAAACCAACAGTTGCCTTTTGTCGCAACACTTGAATTATCGGATTTAAATCGGCTTACCAATGATCCCATTCTTTATGCACCTTAGTGGCTAGTGATTCCTCATAAATTGCCTTCTAATATTCCTAAGTTCAATGGAAACACTGGAGAATATCCATTCAACCATGTTATGCCCTTTCATTTATGGTGTTCATCCAACTCCCTAAATGATGATTGAGTTAGACTACGTCTTTTCCTGCGAACGCTTACTGGTCCGGTTGCAAAGTGGTATATTGAATTACCATGAACTTCATTTGACAACTTCCAACCTTAGCCACTACATTTCTAACCCACTTCCAGTTACCCATCAGATATGAAACTGGAACGGAACTGTTGACCAACTTTAAAAAGATCACTGCTACTCACATTTCTGATCATATTCATGAGTGGCGTCGTCGTCGTCAAATGGTCAAAACTTTTGTTCCTAATCAGTTTTTAGCTGAGTGGTTTATCAAATCCTTATTTCCATTTATCACCGAGGATGTGGCTAAAGGAGGAGTTGTTACTGAAGAGCAAGTAATTGCTCATGCCCAATACTTAGACTTGATTTATACCTAGTTTGGCACAGCCTATGATAAGATTCCAAATGCACCCATACCAACTTTTACTATTCCACCACCTCCATCCAGTAAGGACTCTCACGTCGGTGATAGTGTGATAGGTTCTTCTAGCACACAAATAGCAAGTAGACCATCTGGTCAAACACTTGCTATTTCAAATCAAACTTCCAATGCACCTAATAATAGACTTTCTTCTGAAATAAATGTCGTGTCATCTGACAAAGGTAAAAATGAAAAGAAACCTGGAAGCAAGAAAAGGGGGAAAGCCAAAAAGAAACAAAATCCTCCCCCTCAAGAGAAATCATCTGATTCCTCTTCTCCAGCTAGGAAGCCTCGTTACCCATGTTTAATTTGTAACGAGGAGCACTTTACACGAGACTTCCTCATCGCTCTGAAGTCTCAAAACTTCTTAAGACTTCTAGTGCATCCGCTGTGTTGATATACCCTTTTTCCAAATCCAGAGACTCATTTGGTTGCTACATATCATGCTTCCACTTCACAAGTGCTTATGCTATTTTCCACTAAGCCTAAAACTGATGTTTTGGTGACTACACAAAGTAAATATTACAGTAATCCATCGTCATTGTCAAATAACCAAGCTATAGATCAACCCAATGCTTCGACTTTGACTTCGTCTTACTCCATTCCACCACCCATTGCACCAGAGTTAACAATAAAACCGCCTAAGGGAGTCGTTCATAAATCTACATTCAACCCTCGAGCTCGAGCAACACAAAATTATAACATAGTAGAACATTTGGCTCAGTCGCCTTCTGCTATGTCGATGCTTGAGGTGCTTCAAAATTGTCCCTCCCAAAAGCAGGCTTTATTGTCAGCAATTGGTGGAATTGATCCAACGGATTCCAATCTTGTGGTTTTTAACCATGCAGGTTATGCGCCACAATTACCATCTCAATTAGCATTCTTGATCCAAGTAAAGGCTTTGAATAAACTCGTTCACTGAACCATTGTTGACGAGGGTGCATCTACTTGTATTGTGTTAATGAATTGCTGGAAAACACTTGGCTCACTGCCTTTGTCACGATCACCTACAACATTAAAAGCTTTTGAAGGTCACACTTATACACCTTGTGGAATTTTAAGTAACCTGCAAATAGAACTAGGGGGAAAAACTGTAATTGTTGAAGTTGAGGTCATTGACGGACCCCTTGACTACAACATTTTACTAGGAAGACTGTGGTTTACGCTATGGCTGATGCGGTTTTGACATACTTTCACTGATCGATTTCCCTCATAAAGGCGAAATCACAATAATTGATCAACTCCCCTTCTTCGCCTCTAGTTCACAGGCAACTGGAAGCATTACGTTAGTTCACGAAGCCCTGCCATCTCTTCAGAATGTTGGAGTATGTCTCTTTAAAGATTCTTCCCTAATGGGTACCTTTTCACTACCGTCACCATCACAAATGGCAGAAGCTGCAAAAGTTGAGACTTGTAACATGATATCTTCCACTTCATCTGATTCATGGAAGGTTTCCACTAATTCTGAAGTTGATATGCGTAATGAAACCATGCTGCTAAGTCCCATTGAGCTTGCACAGCAATCAATATTTTTGGCTTGCACGGAAAGTCCAAATCCATCATCACCAAATGTATGGGTTGATCGTTCATTAGAATATGGTAGTTCCTCTTATCCTTTTTCATGTACATTTTCTAATGATGAAGGAACCATCCAATCAATGATGACAGAAGAAGAACCATGGGCAGATTATCATCATCGATCCCATCTTCCAGATCACATTGAAGATATTCCAAACGAACTAAATTACCCTTCAATTGTTGATTTCCTTTCGAATTTTGTATTTATAGACACGGTCGATTCCGAATGAAACTTATCAAATATTGAAGAAACTATTTCTATCGACATTTCAAACAAACCTGGAATTGTAGAAAACATCCCTGTTAGCAAATCTTGTTCTCCATCAGAACTTGAAACTTACCGTGCTATTTTTCGTGAATTCTGCGACATATTTGCCTGGTCATATAT
The DNA here is from genome assembly GCA_000404065.3 of Pinus taeda. Lineage (NCBI taxonomy): Eukaryota > Viridiplantae > Streptophyta > Pinopsida > Pinales > Pinaceae > Pinus > Pinus taeda. The sequence goes on from APFE031724665.1 coordinate 57,631, forward strand.
GGAAATTCTAGGTATTGATTCTAGTATAGTTGAACATGAGATTAAAATGTATCCTGATGTCAAACCGGTACAATAATGCCTCCTTCCTATTCATCCGAAGAAGGTTGTTGCCATAAAAGCAGAAATTGAAAAACTTTTGCATGTTGGTTTCATATACCCCGTTCCTCTTACCGATTGGGTTTCCAATCTTGTTCTTGTCATGAAGAAACAAAGAACAATACGAATGTGTGTTGATTACAGGGATGTTAATAATGCTTGTCCAAAGGACAACTATCCCACTCCCTTTATCAACCAGATAAGTGATGACTATGCCGGATGTGAAATATTTTCATTTATTGATGGATTTTCCAGCTATAATCAGATCAATATCCGCCTAGAAGACCAATATAAAACTGCCTTTATTTGTCCCTAGGGAACGTTTGCATATAGGAAACTCCCTTTTGGTTTGAAGAACGTTGGGAAAATTTTCAGAGGGCAATGAATTATGCCTTCCACGACATCAAACACATTGTTCAACCCTATCTAGATGATTTACCTGCTCATTCATGGAAACGGGTTGATCACCCACAACATTTGAGAGCCATCTTTTTACGGTGTCGACACTACAAAATTTGACTTCTGGTCATTTGCTTGGTTTCGTAGTGTATAAAGAGGGAATTAGACTTGACCCTTTGAAGGTTAAGGCAATCCTTGATCTGCCTCCACCTTCCAATTTACTCCAGTTATAGAGACTCCAAGGGAAGGCTAACTTTCTAAGGAGATTCATTCCTAACTATGCTAAAATGGCTAAAGGATTTACTCGTCTTTTGAAAAAGGGAATTCCCTTCAATTGGGACCAGGTTAAGAAAGCTTCCTTTGATGCTCTCAAAGATACCCTGATCCGAGCATCATTAATGTATGCCCCTAATTAGCAAAACGACTATTTCCTATATCTTGTCGCTACATATACAACCATTGCTATGGTTTTAGTCCAAGAAGAAGATGGGACTGAACATCTGATCTATTATTTGAGTCGGAATCTCAATGATATGGAAGTTAAGTACTCTTACATCAAAAAGCTAGCTTTGGCTACTGTTTAAGTTGTACAAATATTTCGCCATTATATCCTGCTTTGAAAGACCACTGTCATTTCAGATTGCAACCCTATGACATACATTTTGTCACGTCAATTGTTGGGGGGAAATATTCGAAATGGATCATCATTTTGTAGGAATTTGATTTGGAATTCATCAAATCCAAGTCAAAGAAATCTCTAGTTTTTTCCAAGCTTCTTTGCAAGCTTCCCTCTACTGACATCGACTCAACAATGGAACCATCAATTGCAGATGTGATCCAGGTGGATATTGGTGGCCACCCGCCAATTCGTTGAAGTGTGGGTTTGTGGATGACCCATAACTTTGGGATCAGTGGTATCAGAGCAGTCTACTTTTTTTTCTCTGTTTTTCTTTGCATGTCCCCAACAAGGTCGGGATATAAGGTGTTAGGGCTTCAAACTGGTCGAACCTTTACAAGACCAGCCTCACAAATCCCAACGGCTTTCCATGGCAGATGAAAACAAAGATGAGCGAGTAGGAGATCCTATCAAAATCTTGCTTGAAGAAGCCCTCGAGCGACAAAGGAACGCAATGATTGTTAACTTTGCCCATATCATTCAGCGACTGCCCAGGGGTGACGCATCGACTTCCAAGAGCTACTCTGGAAACGCCACACTGTTTAAGGTACAAGTTAATTTTGAAATCCCCATATTCGAGGGTCAGATAGACGCAAATGCCATCGATAAATGGTTAAATCTGCTAGAGGGTTATTTTTCTATTCATGATTTTTCCAGTTGGGAAAATATTACTTTTGCAAGTAAACGGATGAAAGTATAGGCTCACTATTTTCAACCGCACCCACTTGGAATTCATTCTGGGATGCCATCAAGGAGTAGTACTACCCTCTTGAAACCTATGAGGATCAATACATAAAGTGGACCATGTTGCGGCAGGGAAGGGACCAAGACGTGCCGGAGTTTACCAATATTTTCCATACCCTTCGCACAAAGTTGGGTATCAAGGATTCGGAGCAGCATTTAGTACTCAAATATCGCAGTTGCCTGCACAAGTACATCCAAGAAGAAATAGAATTCCTGAACATCTCCTCGCTC
>APFE031724665.1:63325-90681 GCA_000404065.3 Pinus taeda
GCTTACTAACCACAACACATCCACAACCATACACCATCGGGTGGCTTAACCAAGGACGGGATCTTCGTGTGAGCCAGCAGTGTTGCCTTCCATACAACATCAAGCCCTTCGTGGATGAGGTATTGCGTGACATTTCTCCCCTTTAAGTTTGTGATGTATTATTAGGAAAACCATACTTGTGGAAGAGACATGCTATGTATGAATAAAGGCCCTATGCTGTTATTGTTACTTTAGGAAATAAGTTGACCAGGATATCGGAGGTAAAACTGACTACCGCCATCTCTTTGGTTACTGTAAAACAATGCAGTAAGTTCATTTCCAAAATAGGGAAATTTGTTTTCCTGGTGATATGCCCTCAAAGAAAGAAGAAGACAGTGGCCACGACCTCCAGATAGGGCCCCTCCACACAACAACTACAAATGGAAAAGGTCGTGGAGGAGTACGAGGACATCTTCACCTCCCCCGCAGGGGTTCCTCTGCACTGTTAGGTCAAGCACTCCATCGATCTGATCCCAGGTGCACCGCTTCCCAATGGACCAATCTATTGGCACTCCATTCTGGAGAACAATGAAATCAAGAAGCAGATTCAAGAGCTGATGTATAAAGGTCGCATCCGTCCGAGTTTATCACCTTATGGGAGCCCAATCGTGTTGGTACAGAAGAAGGATGGGACTTGGAGACTTTGTATTGACAATCGGGCATTGAATAAGATTACTATCCATAATAGGTACCTGATCCCACGGATTGATGACCTCCTGGGCCAACTGAAGGGGGGAAAATATTTGAGCATGATTGATTTGAAGTCAGGATATCACCATGTACCAATCGGACCCTCCGATGTGTGGAAGACTGCCTTCAAAGCCAAGGAGGGCCTTTTCGAATGGTTGGTTATGCCTTTTGGATTGACGAATGCTCCTGCAACCTTCATGAGGCTAATGGATGATATCTTACAACCATTCACCAACTCATTTGTAGTGGTATACTTGGATGACATCCTAATCTTTAGCCAGAGTTGGGAAGAGCACCTCCACCACATCCGACAGGTTCTCCAAACACTGCGGCAACACTAGTTATGTGCCAATTTGGAGAAATGCACTTTTGGCATGACCTAGGTTGATCCGGATTTAAATAGGAACGCAAAAAATTACAGAGATAACCATAAATACAGATATGCAGTGGAAATAACACTTCATTTCATTAATGTAAAATATTGAAATATTCTTACAAACAGAAATGGAAATAAACCAGCTACGGCGATGGTAGCTTATCTCTAAGAAGAGATGTAACGGCTGCATGCCTCTGAACTATGTTAAAATGAGGCTCGAAGACCTATTTATCATTGAGAAACAATAGAAAACCCTTAACATCCCAAAACCTAACCCTAGAAGATGAAACGCCAAATTGTGGGCCCCGTTTTGGGTAAGTTGGTACATCAACTTCCCAGGGTCGTAACTTTGGCACCCGTTCTTCGTTTGACGCATACAATAGCTCGTTAGAAAGATATATCTGAGAATTATAACTTTGGGAAGAGAAACATCCATCCATGGACCCATGTTGCTCCCAAAATTCCCAAAAAACGTCGTTTAGCGCCTCAAAACGGCTCCAGGAGTTCAGGACCCGAAAAATTGCTAAAAATAGTAAATTGTGCTACAAACTGAAAAACTGAAAGAGACAGTTGTGGGGGTCCAAGTGGGATAGGTGAGTGGCCACCAACATCCACCTGGATCATTCCTCCCCCCTTAGGAAGCAATGTTCCCCATTGTGTTGAGTTCTTTCGTCTGCTGAACTTGGTCCCTGGTGAGTTGTTCTGCAATCTCGGATGTGTCCAGTAATGGTGGGAAGCATGGTCGAGGGCGGTACACATTGAACACTTAGTGCAGGTGAAGGAATGGAGGAATGTTATGCTCCAAAGCAATATTTCCCACAACCTTGGTAATGGTGTAAGGACCATATCGGCGTGGTCGAAGCTTCTAATGGGCTCTTGTAAGGCGTTCTTTCTGCAGATGCAACCAGACTTTGTTGCCCACCTGAAGCTTGTGTGGTACCCATGTGGGTGAGGAGAAGTTGTTCGTATGTTATTTCATGACCATATCCCTCTGTTGTTGTTGTTGCATGCAGGAACCCTTCGCAGGGTTCATGGATGTGGTGACGATCTTCCCCTTACTTTGGGAGCGAATCAGACAGAAAATGAATTTCCTAGTCTGGGAGATGAGCTTGTTGCATTTCTTAGAAATAACCAAATAGGTGGTGGTAGGTGGGGCTATCTCCGATATCCTGTATAAGGAATTAACCAAAGAAATAATGACAGCGCAAGGCCTTGACTCATACATTGCATGTCACTTCCACAACTATGGCTGGCCTAATAATACATCACAAACATCCAGAGGTGTAACATCACACAATACCTCGTCTGTGAAGGGTTTGATGTTGTAGGGAAGGTGGCACTGCTGGCGAACTTGAAGATCTCGTCCTCGATGAAACCACTCGATATTGTACGGTTGCGGGTGTGGTGTAGTCGGTAGGCCCAACCGCTTCACAACCTCTGTTGCAATGAGGTTCTTTTGGCTGCCACTATCAACAATGAATTGCGGTGGTGAACCCTTCACCCACATCTGTGAGTGGAAAAGATGCTCCCCCTCCTCTGGATCGTCGGGTTCATTCTTCTGGATCTTGGCAGTGGCAACAGTGGCGCTTGGCTCCGCATCAATGATCTGCTTCCCTTTGCCGTTCCCCTTGTTGGGTTCTGACTCAGTGTCAGAACATGCATCTGATCCTGAAGCCTTCAACTCTGCCACCAGTCACTGCTTGGTCTGGCACTCACTTGTGTTGTGAGTGGGGCTCTTATGGAACTCACACCACTTTCTTGTGTCCTTCCCAACTTCATGGTGTTTCTCTTGTCTTGTGGCTTTGATGTGCTATCTTGGGTCACCCACCTTCGCTCTATCCTTTGGTCTTCGGATTCACAAATCCAAAGTCTCGCTTCTTCTGTTTGAACTTTTGCTTGATTTTGACAGCGTATCGGTATGCCATGCTGAGCGAGGAGATGTTCAGGAACTCCATCTCTTCCTAGATGTATCTATGTAGGCAACCGCGGTATTTGAGTACCAGATGCAGCTCAGAGTCCTTGATACCCAACTGTGTGCGAAGGGTATGAAAAATGTTTGTGAACTCTGGCACATCTTGGTCCCTTCCTTGTCGCAGTGTGGTCCACTTTATGTATTTGTCCTCATAGCTTTTAACAGGGTAGTACTACTCCTTGATGGCATCCCAAAATGAATTCCAAGTGGGTGCAGCTAAAAATAGTGAGCCTGTACTTTCATCGTTCTGTTTGCAGTAGGTTTCCCACCAGTCCTTGACATGGGAGGCTGCTTTAAGAAGAGCGAAAATAATCTTTTCCCAATTGGAAAAATAATGAACAAAAAAATACCCATCTAGCATATTTAACCATTTATCTACGGCATCTATGTCTATTTGACCCTCGAAGATGGGGATTTCAAAATTAACTTGTACCTTAAAGGGTGTGGCGTTTCCAGAGTAGTTGTTGGACGCTGATGCGTCGCCTCTGGTAGATGTTGAAGGATATGGGCAAAGTTGTCCATCATCACGTTCCTTTGCTGCTTGAGGGCTTCTTCAAGCAAGATTTTGATAGGATCTCCTGCCCCCTCATCTTTCTTTTCATCCGCCATGGAAGGACATCAGGATTTGCAAGGTTGGTCTTGCAAAGGTTCGACCAGTTCAAGCCCTAACTCCTTATATCCTGACCTCGTTGGGGACATGCAAAGAAAAATAGATAAAAAGCAGATCGCTCTGATACTACTGATCCAGATTTAAATAGGAATGCAACAGATTATAGAGATAACCATAAATACAGATATGTAGCGGAGATAACACTTCATTTCATTAATGTAGAATAATGAAATATGCTTACAAACATAAATGGAAATAAACCAGCTAGGGCGATGGTAGCTTATCTCTGAGAAGAGATGTGGCAGCTACATGCCTGTGAACTGTGTTACAATGAGGCTCGAAGGCCTATTATTAATTGAGAAAAAATGGAAAACCCTTAACATCCCAACACTTAACCCTAGAAGATGAAACGCCAAATTGTGGGCCTCGTTTTGGGTAAGTTGGTACATCAACTTCCTAGGGTCGTAACTTTGGCACCCGATATTTGTTTGACGCATAAAATAGCTCGTTAGAAAGATCTATCCAAGAACTATAACTTTGGGAAGAGCAACATTGGTCAACGGGCCCATGTTGCTCCCAAATTTCCCAAAAAATATCGTTTAGGGCTTCAAAATGGCTCCAGAAGTTCAGGACCCGAAAAAACTGCTAAAAATAGTAAGTTTTGCTACAATTACGGAAACTGAAAAACTGAAACAGACAGTTGTGGGGGTCCAAGCGGGATAGGTGGGTGGCCACCAACATCCACTTGGATCATAGGTTCAGTACCTGGGATACATTATTGATGAACAGGGGGTACATGTGGATCCATCCAAGATCCAAGTCATTCAGGATTGGCCATCGCCAACCACTCTGACAGAGCTCCGCAGCTTTCTAGGTTTTGCCAACTTCTACTACATGTTCGTGTTGGGATTTTCTCATATCACTTGGCCCTTAAGTCAAGTAACCAAGGGAGGAGTGAAAGCAAATTTCTTTTGGTCTGAATCTCAATAGAAGGCATTCACAGAGTTGAAAGATCACCTCTACTCAGCACCAGTGCTCGCATTACTAGACATGCAACAACCATTTGAGGTCAAGACAGAATCCTCTGACTATGCTATTGGGGCAGTCCTTACTCAACACGATCATCCAATGGCATATCACAGTGAGACACTTTCAGACACAGTCCAGAAGTATCCCACTTATGACAAAGAGATGTATTCCATTATGCAAGCTTGCCGACAATGGAAGCATTACATTTTCGGGAAGGAAATGGTCATCCATACAGACCACCAACCCCTGCAATTCATACAGACCCAAGGGAAATTGCATAATGATTTCCATTAGAAGTGGTCCACATACCTGCAATAGTTCCATTTGAATATCAAGTAGAAGAAGGGTAACACCAATAATGTTGCAGATTACCTCAGTCGTCCACCGATCATGGCATTAACCACCGTGCTCAACTCTTATGGGAATGAGACTTTTGATTGGCCACTTCTCTACAAAAGAGACCCAGAATTTGGCCACACATACCAAACACTCTTGGAGGGTCAACATGTTCCATATTTTCACCTCCAAGATGCCTTGTTATGCCACTTGGATCACCTTTGTGTTCCTTCAAGTGAGCGTTCCAAGATGATTTGCGAAGCACACTACAGTCAGGCTGTTGGGCATTTCGAGGTCGAGAAAACAGTGGCAGTACTGCAGAAGTATTTCTATTGGCCGAATCTTCGACAGGACGTTGGGGAGTACATCAAATCATGCACTGCATGCGCCATTGCCAAACCGACCATCAAGAAGGAAGGCCTCTATACTCCGTTGCCTACCCCTAGTCGACCTTGGGAATCCATCTCCATGGATTAAATGTCAAGCCTTCCTTCCACTAAGCATGGAAACGACTGTTTTTTTGTGGTCGTCGACAAGTTCTCGAAGATGGCCATTATGGCAGCCTACAAGAAGAATATCACTGTCGAAGCCACTGCTAAACTCTTATTTGAACGAGTGTGGGTACACTTTGGGATTCCATAGTCTATCATCTCAAATCGGGATAGAAGGTTCCTCAGTACATTTTGGTACCGTCTCTGGTCGATGTTGGACACCAAACTCACTAAGTCCACAGCCTTCCATCCTCAAATTGATGGCTAGATAAAGGTTGTCAACAGGATGATAGTACACATTCTGCACAAGTACAACTCAAAGCATCCACACGCATGGGATGAGAGCCTCCCCCATGTTCAGCATAGCTACAACCGGGCTCTCCATAGCTCAACTGGCCACAGCCCTTTTCAGGTGGGCTTGGGATTCTAGCCACTATGTCCCATTGATGTGGCCATGCCATTTGCAGCTACTCATGCAAATCCGGCTCATGTCCAATCCAAAACAGATAAGGCAAACAACTTCATTGAGCACACCCAACATATTCGCCAGCAGGTCCATGACATTCTGGAGAAATCAAATGCCAAGTACAAGCAGCGACATGATCAACATCGGGTGCCACACAAGTTTCAAGTGGGCGACAACGTCTGGTTGCATTTACAAAAGGAATTCCTTACCGGAGCTTATCGGAAACTTAGACCACTCTGATATGGTCCTTACACCATTACCAAGGCTGTGGGAGACAATGCATTTGAGCTCAACATTCCCCCATTGCTTGGCTTGCACCTAGTGTTCAATGTGGACCACCTTCGGCCATACTTTCCACCATTACTAGACACATTCTACATTGCATAACAGCTCACACCCACGGAGTTAAATCCAAATTGCATGGAACAAGCTGCAATTGATCGGATCATGGACACACAGATCAAATGCCCTCACCAGCAGAATATCCAATTGTATCGAGTTGTCAAAGCAGGCCAACTCCTTCACCAGGGCAAGAGGCTCACCAGGGACCAAGTTCAGCAGAAGTTTCCTCATCTCACGGAGGAACTCAACGCAATGCGGAACATTGCTTCCTAAGGGGGGAGGAATGATCTAAGTGGATATTGGTAGCCACCCACCAATTCAGAGCAGTTTACGATTCCATGGGAATGAGGGTTTCATGCATATTTCAGTTTCAACTTTTTGTAGAAATATTCAACAAACTTCAGGCACGTGCTACGACCTCCATGGAGAACTTTCTTGGGCCAAGTAGGAAGAATTTTTCTTTTTTTCATTTTTTTCAAGAATGTTTTTTTGGGTGGTGAGTTTGCAGATCAGATCTGAAACATTTGGTACAATATTTACGAAAACAAATAACAGATATGGATTCCAAAAAAATGTCGTTTAGGGCCTCAAACGACTCTGGAACTTTAGGACCTGAAAAACTTCTAAAAATAGTAAACTGTGCTACAATTAAGGAAACTGAAAAACTGAAAGAAGCAATGGTGGGGGTCCAAGTGGAATTGGCAGGTGGCCACCAATATCCACCTGGATCAGGATGAGTCTTTGTTTCTGATTTCGTCATCTGACCCTTGGTATGGAGATATATTGATCTATCTCCAAACCCAAACTTTCTAGCCCGATACCTCTCGCTCGCAACAGCGACATGTTTGATATCAAGCCAAAGGTTATCTCATCATTGGCAACACCCTTTACCGTTGCGGTATCGACACGATTTTATGGAGGTACCTCACACATGAGGAAGCCAAGAAAGTTTTGAATTATTTCCATTCTGGTGCTTGTGGTGGACATTTATCTTGTTATGCTTCCGTACAGAAGATTCTCCATGCTCGTTACTGCTGGCCAACCATATTTAATGATTACATTATCATTGTCAGCAGTTGCCATGCATGCCAAATTCTCTATCGTAAAACTCAATTACCACCTATACCACTACATCCTATCGTCATTGTTGGACCATTTGCAAAATGGGGCATTGATATCATGACATGTAACCCTCACTTGGCCAAGGGGCATGGGTATATTATTGTCGTCGTGGACTATTTTATGAAATGGGCCGAGGTGATGCCTACATTAAACAACAGTGGTGAGACAGCTGCTCTTTTTTTCTTCAACCATGTGGTTGCACGATTTGGTGTACCACAAGTTATAGTTACATATCATGGTTCGCATTTTCATAACCATATGATGACTGAATTAACTGCCAAGTTAGGACTTTCACATCATAGTTCTACTCCTTAATATCTGCAAGCTAATGGAAAAGTTGAAGCTATCAACAAAATCCTTAAGTGAATGCTTCAACAAATGATGGGAGTTCACAAACGAAGCTGGAATTTAATCTTGTACTCAGCTTTGTGGGCTTACCGAACCTCGGTGAGAAATGCAATTAGATTCACACCTTTTAAATTGGTGTATGGTCTGGAGGCAATCTTGCCCATACAATGTGAAATTTCATCATTAAAACTCGCAATTGACCTGTTACTCAACACTTTTGATGAAGAAGCACATTTCTTAAAACTCATCCATCTAGATGAAACACGTCGTGAAGCCGCATTGGCCAACGAAGCACATAAGAAACGAATTAAGGTGCAATATGACCGTAATGCCAAGCCTCGCATATTCTCAGAAGGAGACCTGGTCTTGCTTTATGATCAAGAAGCCAATAAATTAGGAGCAGGGAAATTTGAACCATTATGGATGGGCCCTTATATTGTCAAGCGTGTTTTGGAAAAAGGCGCTTACAGTTAGTTGATTATGATGGAATTCCATTGTCACAGCCCCGAAACGGGTTGTATCTTAAACGTTACTATGCTTGATTATGCATAGTAAAAAACAATGTATATATGTTTTGATTGCGTGTGTGTGTGTGTCACAGTGTGACTTTTAGACTTTTTATGTGGTTAAGTAATCCACTTTGCATTTGTTGTAGATGTCAGAGTCTTTGGAACCATTTGTTGGTTATGTTGATGGTGCTAGTCGTAGTACGCAGAACCTATCTTCTGCAGCATGGGCCATATTCACTCCAAGAGGTGAGATAGTGAGTTTTCAAGGGATTTGTATTGATCATTATATGAATGATATCATTGAGTATAATGCATTTATCGAACTCCTCTTTGTTGCCATTTCGCTTGGCATTCTCTAAACCATCATTAGGCTGGACTCACAACTTGTCGCACTACAACTTACAAATGTTTATACCGTCTGAAATCCAACTATTTATCGCATGTTCCTTAGAGTTCGTCTCTTGGAAAGACATTTTGATTACATTCAATATCAACACATTTCCAAGAATTTTAACACATTGACTGATTCTTTAGCAAACTATGTGTTAAACAAACATTTATGACACATGTAAAAAGTAAATTTTCATTTCACATAAATAGTTGAATAGGATTGCACATAACCATATAAAAACATTGAAAGTAAAATAGATAGATGTTTAAAGTTTTTACAAAAATTTGTGTCCAAGACACGTTGGTCATCTGACCTCAAAACTCAAAATGCATACAAAAAATCATCCAAAGTAGATCTAATGATGCTCATGATAACAGGTCCCTGCCTGAGTTATCATGCGCAATAGCCTCATCCAACGACTAGGTACACCAATAGTATGGCATTGTAGCCTCATCGGTAACTCCTCGATCTAGACATCTGGTATACCAATGGTTAACCCCTCCATATGATCCTGCAACTTTGCCAGTGTCTCAGTCAAATTCAAATCCTGGAGAACTGCTCTTCTAACATTTCTCCATGCTAGTTCACTCGCCTCCTGTTGATCACCCATTAGTCGAATAGCCAACATCTGTATGCATGAGAACATTTTTAGTTTAGTCTTGGAAACATCAAAAACACAAAAACATGTAAAAAGTTAAAAAATCAAAACACATGGTCAAAACAATTTACATATAGCATCCCATTGAGCACCCACTAGTAATCTCAAATCTGGATCTCCACGAAAGTCCATCCCTGCATATGGATGCTCCTCGATGACAATGTGTTGTCGACTAAGCCAACTGAAGAATGCAGGAGGAAATGAGATTGATGATTGACCAGAATGTCGAGCCATCAACTCAACCAGTCTCTGCATCTGTGGATCTCTAGGACCAGTCAAATTCGGTGACACATGTTGAGGTTGCATCAATGTAATTCTCTCCAAAGTAAAGGCAATCAAGATCGAACCATAGCTAAAATTATTCGTCTTATTGCTCTTTACTTTGGTCAGCTTCTCTTTCATCGAAGAGAGAACTGCCTCACACCAGTTGAATATGGTTGGCTCAAGACACTCGAGCACATACTACATGTACGATCTGTTCGCCAGATGAAGTGTCACACTACTCGCCAACTTTTAGATAGTGAAGAGGATTGTTTGCAAGGGAAAATCACGAACATCCCTGATGTTTATCTTCCCATCTTTGCTAGGCTGTGTACCTAGCCGACAGAATTATCAAATGTAGTCCCTCACTGATTCACCCCCATGGGAAGAACCTAAAAGAGATATGGGGGCACCACATCTCGACAATATTGTAAGGAAGTACATATCATCGACCAATATATGGAGCACTTTTCCCCCTATGTGAAAAGCCTATTCCGCTAGATCCCATAAATGAACTAAGAACTGCAATAGTTCTAATTGTTGCCTCATCCCAAACAACCTGAAGTATTTGAGTAACCCACAGTCTTTGAGGGCCTCAATAGTACTAGGATCATTTAGGGCAACCATATCATGTTCTTCATGTTCTCTTTCACACCAAGTAATAACCATTCTGATCTGGTCAAAGCCTGAAATCAAACCATAGGCTTAGTTAGGGTCCATTTCATGCAAAAAAATGAAGATATTTTGGGTAAAACAGAAGCAACAAATTTCTAAGTTGTGCCCAGCGCAGCCCTGGTCTTGAGACAGTGCGCTGCAGAGTAGGTACCCTTCTGCTTGACCGCACTGCAGTGCAATTTTCGATGTGTTAGGTTGTGTTGATCTCAGGGCGAGGTATAATTTCCCTAAGGACCCCAAAACCCTAAACAAGGTACTTGAAACTAAAAAAGAGTGACCTTAAATGAAAGAGAAAAGATAGATCTCCTACCTGGTCCTAAAGGCACGAAGAATGATCCGCAGAATCTCCCGTAATCAGCTGCTGAAGTTAGAGGTAAAAATTGGTTCAAAGCACAAAACTGAATGGTAAATATCAAATGGTGAAAATGACTTGGCAAATTAATGTTTTATCATTATTTCAGTTCATTAAATGAATAAACAATAGTTTTTACCTATTTTTACTTATGAAACAGGTATGTTTAATACGTTTCGTGGTTCTTTGAGTAGGTTTACAACTGATATAGTGAATTTGACATGCATGATCGTGAATTGTACTTTTGACCATAGAGCATACTTTTATCTCTTTTTCAAGCTCTGTTAAACATCGAAAAAGGAACCCCCCTGGAGTCCTCTTTAATTTCTTTTCAGACTCTCGAAATATGAAAATATTGTCGAGTGCTTGTCCTTTCCAGCTCATAAACAGATTGGAAATGACAACTACTAAGTATAATTTTAACCCTTTTCCAGACTGAGATAGATTACTTATGAAAAAGGAATACGTTGATCGAACATGGTCAGTAGGTTCTCTCTTGTATTATTTTACGCCTTTTTGGACTTGAAAGACAAATTTACAAAAAAGAACTTGTGGAGTTTTCTTTTTGTCCCTTTTCAAACTCTCTAAACATCAAAAGGACTGAGTTCTCATTGTCATTAAACTCGTTAAAACATCAAATAGAGATAAACTTGTCCATCATGACAAGACCGAGTTTCACCTTTGCTATACTCGTTAAAACACCACATAGCTATGGATTCACCCGAAGGGTGGAATTATACTACAAGTATATGTTATCCTCCTCAAGCTTGTTAAAAAATAAAGAGGTACTGGTCAGCAATGATTGGGGAAAATGGGAAAAGGGATAAATCGCTTTATGGTAGCAAGTCTCTCTTGAACATGACACTTTCACTTCATCTCTGTGACTATTTGGGTTGGGTTATCTGCTCGATGGTTATCATACCTATGGTCTATCACAACATCCATCACTTTGGTTTTGGGTCAATGCTACCAATTAATTCAGAGTCGCTGACATGTTCAAGAGAAGTCGCTCGGTAAACTTCATCCTTTGCAATACTCATAAACCTTCATTTTCATGACCGCCATTCCTTAACATTGTGTTGTTAGTCACATTCTATCTTCAAAAGCATTATACTCGTTTTGTGTCGTTGATGGGGGATACATCAAGGCCCTCCTGCAACAAGTCACTTCTTGTCGGCATCAACACATTATCTAGGAAGTTGACTTAGAAACACCCTTCCAGTACCTTGAGACTTGCATACATCAATGGAAAGTTTCTCACTTCTGGTGACAAGTTGAAATCACTGGCCTTCGATCAAAAGACTTTGTATGGTGTTCGACATCAAACATCTATTCACACCACGCATAATGTATTGTACTACCTTGAGAATCATTATCATTATCGGTGATTTCTCTCGCGTCTGTTAACAACTTACATCATTGGATGGAAATCAGGTGGTGTCTTCCCATGTTCGACTTCAGATTACATTTTCACATGGTTAGACTCATACTTGAGTGAACGATTAGACGAGATAGAAGACCCTAGGTCTAGTTTCATCCATCCAGGCTGCGATTTCAGGAGAGTACTAAATCATTTGTATGGTGGCTTCACACAAATGGTCATCCTATCATTGGTCTATATCTATAGATGACTATCTGATTTATGTACATGCAATTAAAAGTTTATATGTTGAGTATGGGTATGCCTTCCCTCAGCAATTCATGAAAAATTCAAAGATATCATGATATTATGTTTTGTAATCAATGCAGGTCGTCGTCCGCTTTAGATCCTCCTCATCACATCACAAAGAATATCACTCGTCATTATCATTTTCGACTTCATGCTTTAGGGGGGCAACTGTTACAGGTCTATTTGGGCACATCACTCCCGACATTCATATCAATACAATTGGGGCTAATCAAACCCTAATTTAGTTGTTACATGCCCTAGACAAGTCATCAAATTGAATGCTTCCATCCATGAAAGTTTCCTAGCTTGAAACCCTGTTGAAATGCCTCCTTGGGACACCAGCGCAGCCTTGGTCAGGGGTAACTGCGCTGCAGAGTAGGTAGGCCCATTCAGGCCTGCACTGCAGTGCACTTAGGCCCTCTTTGACCTGCGCTAGGTGAGAATGAGCGAAATTCACAATGGATTATGGGAATATTATCTTATTCTAGAGCATTTTAGAAGGATGCCCCGTTCTTATCTCATCCTATGAGGTCGACTTTGGATAGGCTATGGATCAATTATCCCTCTATCCTCTCATCCCTTTCTCTATGGAAACTAACTCCAATTTTGGAAATCCATTCAATGCCCAATTTATGACATAACCACCTACATTTCCCTATAAATTGACCAATCATCATAGTGATCAAGAGGTTGGAATTTGAAGATTGTAGAGAAATGTTGTTGGTTTGAGATTTGAGTTCATGTCAAGTAATGTTATGTTGCACTTTTGGTGTGACGAGGGTTGGAATAAAGTTGGATGAGTGACACGGGATCGAGCCACATTGGGTGTAACTCTTCCTTATACTATAATAAAGTTGTTTATTCCTTTTCTCGTATTCTTGTTCATATCTATGATGATTATGTGTTTCAATGTTGTCGATTCCATGGATTATAGTAGATAGATCATGTATGCTTTGATCGTTGTCGTTTTTTGTTTTTGTTGACACAGGTACCAATTGAACAGATTCAGTTCAAGTGGGAGCGACAGGAGAAATTCAAAGGAGATCAAGGAAGCGAAAGATCACAAGTAAGTTCCTTCATCTCTACCAATTGAATAGATTCAGTTCAAGTGGGAGCGACAAGAGCAATTCAAAGGAGATCAAGGAAGTGAAAGATCACAAGTAAGTTCCTTCATCTCATCTATCTATTATAGGAAAAGGTTAAACCACTTTCTTTCTGTTGTTCTAAGTGTAGCTACCCACTTATGGAAAATGTGTTTATCTGTAGATACAAATTCCATATAACATCAATACAACTTAGTGTGATACATATAACATCAATATTTTAATGCTATAACCCTAATCATCAAGATAACTATCATATAACAACAAAAATTTAACATATAACATACTCATTAACAACATATAACCTAATCACCGAGTTATCTAACATAAAACAACAATAGCAATGCATACAAGCACAGGTTATTATCATTCATGACTATCTGACACGTGCATATAACTACACTAATAAACTAGCATCTATCATGTATGTAACCATAACATCAAAAGAATGAAAGGCATACACATAAGCATAATTCAATAACAATCCTTAACCTACATATGTACATGCCCAACATACAACCTGTAGGATGACATGCTCTTTCCTCGAGGTCCGATGCTGCAACTTCAATTTTAATGATCTATATCTCCTGCTCTATCTCAACCAACACATCAGTGACATAACATACCAACAACATCATGATGACCTAAAATGCATACAATTATCTCATGGACAACAACCTTCACCATGAAAATGCATGCATAACGACATATAGGCACTGACATGTATAAAAAATGCATATACAACCATACACTCATGATGACACATCGCACAACAACACCATCAACCTTCACACGACGACATCACTATAACCATGATCAACACCATGCAAATGCAACAAGCACATGCACAGAAGCATAAGCAACACATATGCAACCGACATGAATGCATGACTAATACACATCACCCATCCAGTTTGAGGGTGAACCATGCTCTGATACCACTATGTGGTATCAGATATGACCTAAAGAGAGTGCAACCCACTCTGATACCACTCTGTAACACTCTCCTCCCACATCTACCCAAGAAACCATCCATCTGGGGTAAACATGCGACAAGAGGCCACTATGATATGATTCGACCTCCTATGTTATGTTAAGGAAGTGAAACCAATAGAAACACACAATACAAAAATCCAACATCAACATTAGGACCCTCAAGAACCAACCTAACCCTGTTGTGAATCAGCCCCTGGGTCCCACTAAGATTTTGGACCACTTGACCTCTGGATGCTCTCATGTTATGGGCATGCCAGCGTCCAGGGACCTCTAGATGCTCTCACAGGCCTGCAAGCCAGCGTCCAGAGACTATTTTTCATAGTGTTGTGCCACTATCCCCGAGATTTGAGCCACTTTTTCAGGCCCATAACCCAAGTTACTGCCCAGAATTGAATGACATCTTCAGAACAGTAAGATAACATGAAAATAACAATACTAATGCAATTATTTGAATAAGACCTTGACTGGACCCCTACTAGCCATGACAATCATTTCGTCAGACATATCACGAATATGTAATATACAGGTGTAAATAATAGATATGATCATTAGGGTCTCATACTTATCTGAGATTTGTTATGAGGCATTGTTTCCTTATCACTTTAGCTACAGTTTCATCCATTAGCCCATAGATACATTGTTCATTCATATACAAGTAAAAACATTATGGGATCCATACATAACCACTACCATAATACATATTCATAACTAGCATAATAACAACAAAGATACCAAGGATACCATAGACATAGAATCCACATGTAAACCAATATAATACCCATGAGATAACAAGGAGAAGTAACCTCGTATTAATGATGCAAAATCCAACCCGGTATGGGACTACCACGTTCCACCTGACCATAGAATGGCTGAGCCAAATCTCTCTTCATCCATTCACCCCGGTGCCATATTCCAAGAATGAATATGGGATCTCATAGAACACATCAATCCAAAACCATCCAAGTCTTCCAGAGGCCATTTACCTTAGTCCATCAAATAGTGATTCCACCTCACGGTCAGACATCACAAAAGCCATCATTAGATTGGTCTCTACCCAAGCCTTCCAGGGCTCAAGATAATTTGTTCCAACCTGGCTTCCAGGACTAGTAACTCAACTCATGGTTGTTGTCGGGATTGAGAGCATTTGTCCAACCAAGGTTCCAGGACTAGTAACTCAACCCATAGTTGTTACCGAGCTCTAGAGTGTTTGTCCAACCAAGGCTCCAAGACTAGTAACTCAACCCGGCAAGGGCTCCAAAGTGTTTGTCCAAGACTATGGGACTAGTAACTCAACCCAAGTTGTTACAGGACTACCAGATCATTTGTCCAACCAAGGCTCCAAGACTAATAACTCGACCCAAGCTGTTACAAGGCTTCTCAAGCGTTTGTCCAACCAAGGCTCTAGGAACTAATAACTCAACCCAAGCTAAGGAAACATGAGAACCAACCAAAACAAAACAAGGGAATAAACCCACAATATCCATGGTTATCCAAGAAATGGCAAGGCTACACAAATCCACTATCAATCTAGGCAATCGTCCATTCCAATGACAGGTCATGACCAAAAATCCACATGAATATGCCATGCATTCCAAAACTAGTGAGGGAAACATACATGCAACTCGGTACCTGCAAGAAAATCCCATTGTAGTTGTTGATCTGATGTCCTCTTGCGCTTTCCTGCTCTTTCTTTTCCTTCTTGCTCCAAAAATCCAAGTATGCCACACCCTCCAATAGTGCTCCAAGAAAACTCTTAGTATCCAAGAGTGTGAGAGAGAGAGAATAATGAGAGAGCTCCAAGATTGAATTGACAAAAGGTTACCAACTGATCCTTGGAATCCTTTTTATTAATGAGGCCTCTATTTTCTTAGTTTTCCATTATTTTCCTTCATTTTCCTCTTCACATGCAACCTGTGACCTTTCACCTTTCCTCTTTTTCTCCTAATTTCCATTATTCTCATAAATAAATGTCTCATGCCTTTCCAAAGCCTTAGCCATTTCTCTTGCCAATTTCCTTAGCCATAATAAACTAAATCAACACCATGATTGTAGGCTTATATATTTTTACGTGAGTTTTTAACCAGGGTTGTTACAATAATATTAAAAAACTTTGATACGTTAACGTTACACATTGATTTGCAGTGAACCTTGTAAATTTATAGGGCACACCATGAATGGTGCAAGCCGAACCTCTCAAACACACCGTGCAAACAAAAAATAATAAGTTTTTTTCCATAATTTTCAATTCTACTCTGCTAAAAATTTAAGTTAGCGAGGAACATAGACATCACCGAGACATTTCCTTGTTGGGGAGGGCATGGTTGTCACGTAAACAAACAAACAAAAACAAATTTGACCATCGTTTATATACTTGAGAATGAAGAAATAAAGAAGCAAGTTTAGGAGTTGCTCAAGAAAGAATTCATTCGACCAAGTACTTCTCCTTGTAGATCATCCATCGCGTTGATACCAAAGAAAGACAATACATGGATAATGTGAGTGGATTTCTAGGCATTGAACAATATTATGATGAAAAATTGTTACCCTCTTCCTCATATTGATGGTTTGTTGGACCAATTGAAAAATGCAACTTATTTCACTAGGTTAGTTTCGAGAAGTGTTTATCATCGAGTAAGAATTTTTGAAGCTGATATTTTAAAAATTGCATTTAAAAAGGATGAGGTTTATTTGAATGGTTTGTTATGCCCTTTGGGATTTGTAATGCTCCCGCTACTTTCATGTTGGTTATGAATGATGCATTTAGGCCATTTATAGATGATTTTATAATAATATGCTAGATAACATATTGATTTTTAGTAGATATTGGGAAAATTATTTGAAACGTGTTAAGAAAGTCTTAGATGTTTTCAAAAAGGAGAAATTGCACCTAAAAAAGTCAAAATGTGAGTTTAGAAAACATCTTTAGTTTATTTGGGTTATATAATAGGGGGCGATGGAAAATCGGTCCCTCTAAAGTTGAGGCCATTGTGAAGTGGCCTATGCGTAATAATGTGACAAAAGTTAGGAGCTTTTTAGGGGTAGTTCATTATTGGAGGAAGCTCATTGCTAACTTTTTCTTTATTGTATCATCGTTAAATGCTTGAGGAGTACTAAGTTGACCTTTCAAAGGGGAGGTAAATAACAAAAGGATTTCAAGTGTTTGAAAGTGAAGATCTGTACAACCCCAATTCTAGCAATACTAGATTTAAAACAACCATTTGAGATTGAAACCAATGCAAGTGATTATTCCATCGGAGAAATGTTAATACAAAGGAGTAAATTGGTTTATTACCACTATGAGACCTTCACTAGAGTGGTAAGAACTTCTCCTACTTATGATAAAAGAATTGTATGCATTGCTTTAGAGAGTAAATAAGTGGAAACATTATTTGATGGGCAAAGAGACAATCATCCATGGGCGTTATTAGCCTTTGTAAGTATCTCTAATATAAAAACAAGCTACAACAGTCACAATTACAGTGGATGGAATTCTTACAACAATTTCATTTGGTCGTCAGTTATAGGAAAGGTATACAAAACAAAGTTGTTGATATCCTATTTAGACCTTCTATTAATGCATCCATTATTTTATAACACAGATCATTAGCTCATGAAAGTTATATCAAGCAATATACTAGAGATGAATACTTTGTGGATGTTTATGAAACACTAATCCATGGTACAAAATTGGAAGGATTAGATTATCATGTACATGTCAAATTGCTATATCATCTTAACAAATTGGGTATTCCATGAGATGAAAGAGAGAGCGTAATTTGAGAAACACATACTTCTCTGATTTGTGAATTTGGTGTAGGAAAAATAGTAGCTTTGTTACAACATTATTGTTATTGGCCTTAAATGTATGAAAATATGTCAAAATATGTAAAAGGGTAGGTCATGTGTGCCAGTAGGAAACCAAGTAATGAAATATTGGGTTTGTATATGCCACTTCACGCACCTTCTCATCCATGGGAAAGTTTGTTTATGGATTTTGTAGGGGGTTCTCTTATGTCCGAGAAAGTTCATGATTATCTATACGTTGTCATGGACATATTTAATAAAATGTGCATTTTGGTGCCTTGTAAAAAAAAGTGACAAGAGAAGCGACTACACAATTGTTCTTTTAGCATGTTTGGGTTCAATTTAGTTTGAACACATCCATTGTATCTAATCAAGGCTCTTGATTTCTTACGAAATTTTTGGTAAACTTTGTGGGTGTTAATGAACACTATGCTTTAGAAAATCATTGATTTTCATTCATATATTGATGGACAAATGGAAGTGGTTAACATGATTTTGATACACTTACTTCGAGTATATTATAGCAAGTGTCCTAAGTTTGGGGATGAATAATTGTATTATGTAAAACATGTCTATAATTGTGTCATACATTATTTTACACAAAGGTTTCATTTTGAGACATATTTTGGATATTTTCCTAAGTCTCCCCTAGACTTCTCTCAAGGGAAATATTTAGTGCCCCGTCCACATAATGATGTGATAATGATGTGATAAGGAAAAAATACCCTGAAATGGTAACCCACAGTCCCCAAGTCGATGAAAATATCTAGCTTAAGGACCTAGTGTGTGCACTGAGAATTCAAACTTGTATGTGTATCATAGGAGAATTCCACATAGTTATAAGTAGCAAACCAATAAAACAAACTTTGTCCCATGAATATGATATGGGTATACTGAGATAGGCCGGAAACATCAACCAGTGGCTTCGCGATCCTTCGAAGGACAAAACAGATAATCCATTCAAGTGAAAACTCCCGCAAAATAATCCTTCTCTTAAAGACCAAAAAGAACAACGAGACAACAATATATAAAACTAAACCACCCATGTAGAGAGTGAAAACTAAATGTCAAGGCACAACCCCAAAAAAACCAACACTTTCCTTCCAAGTTTTATGGAATGTAGTCTTTCTAACCCAAAACATTGTCCCACAGATCCCTTTCCATGAATTATCAGAGAGAAATTAAACGATGGGTAAAGGAAGGGAGAATACACAGAGAGAACATACCTATAGACGCTGGCCACAAGATAGAGGGAAAGACCTTACCATCAGGTTAATGGTCTTTGGGAGGAACCTTAAAGAGTTCCCTAGAGTGTTCCACTAGACCTATAACCATACCAATTTCATTACCTCCAACTTGATCTAAGCTCACTACATAAAATCCCAGGAAGAAATTATCACATAAGTATGTTTGTTCACCATTAATGCCTTGCATGTGTATAGCCACCTTGCAAAGGTTGGTGAGTGTGTGAGGGTCGATACAAGACCCCTCATTGTCATTTCACCTTGAAATTCTATTCATGGCATAGATCCCATGAAATCCAATTCTCCACTTTCACTGTAACACCCTCATCCCACATCTACCCAAGTAACCGGCCAACCGGGGTAAATATGCGACGAGAGGCCACTATAATGGAATTCAACCTCCTAGGTGACGTTAAGGAAGTGGAATTTATGGAAACACATTATACAGACCTTCCACGTCAGCAACAAAACTCTTGGGAGCCATCCCAATCACTCAAGTAACCAACCCCTGAGAACAACTAAAGTTTTAGACCATTAAACCCCCAGATGCTCCCTTGATATGGGCATGCATGCATCCAAGAGGCTCTGGATGCTCCCACAACATGGGTATGCATGCATATAGGGACTTTTCTTCCCAATGTTGTGCTCGTATCTCCGAGATTTGAGCCATATTTTCAGGCCCAGAGCCCAGGTCACTGCCCAAAACTCAATGACACTTTCGGAAATGAATTTACCAACATAACAATGATGCATTTGCAAAAACAAGGACAAGGTCTAGACTCGAATCCAACTATCCATGACAAGCATTTCATCAAACATGTCACAAATATGTAATCTACAGGTGTAAACAACATATATGAGCATAGGGGTTTCATAACTATCTAAGAATCGCTAAGAAGCATTGTTCCCTTATATCATTAGCTGCATTATCATCTATTAGGCCATAGTTACATTTTTCATTCATTTACAAATCAAAACATGAGGAGAGCCATATGTCATCACTGTCATAATACATGCTTATAACCAACATAATAACAGCATAAATAAAAAGGATACATCACCCATAGAATCCACATATAAATCAATACATTTACACATAATATACCAAGGAGAGAATCTCTTATTAATGAATGCAAAATCCAACCTCGCATGGGACTACCACATTCCACCTGACCATAGATTGGCTAACCCAAATATCTCTTTAATAAATCACCCTCATGTCATATTCCAAGCATGAATGTGGGACCCAAACCAAAAGAACCAACGAGGGCATCTCGAGGCTACACCACCTCACCCTCATCAATAGAAATCAGAGTTTATCGCAATCCACATCACATCACTAGGCCAACATAATAAACATGTAATAACAGGCTTTACCATGATCTCCCCCAGATCACTAAGAGAAAAAAAGCATGGATGCTATCGAATTTCTCCACCTTGTGGTGCAGGTAAATTCTCAGTGCGGACACAAACAATTCCTCTAGCCCGAGAAAGCGGGTCTAGCCACAAACAAACAATCTATAGAAAATCTCCTTAAGCTAGAATCAATTAAGAGGGCCTACCTCTTAGAACGTTATTCTGCTTGGTGATGATCCTACTTCCTCACTCCAGCTATCTTTCATTTCCTTCCTTTGAATACCTTAAACAAGTAAACAAAAACAACAACAAACGTGATAGCATACAATATTATATTCAGCCTACTTAATAGGTCAAAGAACATTAAGCCATAAAGATGTAAAAGGACACTTCATGTAGGAAATCAATCTATAGTTGCATTTATATAAATCAGAAAGAGATTACAATTGGTGCTTTGACATTGCTGATCTCCTCCGATGTATCCAGGTTCCCACACTTCTACTAGCACTTCATGGATAGCCTCAACAATGAAAGTTTTAAGGCCTCTTTCCCTCTAGTCTCAAACCAAACCAAAATCACACTATTCTCCCTCAAACATACACTAGAAAGCTACAAGCTATGGATGACTTGTTGATTATTCAAACTTACTCCAAAACTCCAAATAGATTTTGCTTGGGAAAAAGAGAGGTTTATATAGCTTGGATGGATGGGAAATGGTTCCTCTCATCATGGGAGAAGGTCTTATCTCTTGAGGTTTTTCCATCCTAATAGGGGAAAAGAGCCCAAACTGTCTTCCTTAGCTCTATCCGACCCAACCATCTACTAGACTTCTGTTACAAAGCTTCTAGACATGGAAGCTTCAGCTCCTTATTTAAAAAATCTTCTAAAAGAGGATCGGCAGGACTGGAAAAGGACTCAGTCGCTCCGTACAACGCGGGGGCTAGTTTTAATCTCTGGAAATCGAAGCAAGTAGGAAACTGGCTAGTAGCTGAAACACTAGATGGTATACAACCTTCCTTGACTCCCGCACAAATGATTTCACACCCTGCACAGAAAGAAGAGCATATATTATTTAGTTAAACATAATGGTGAATATCATGTAATAATTAAGGTTTCATTCCCCATTATTAAAGGCAAAGGGAGTCAAAATAAATATCTGAATTGCATTGAGTCTGAGCAACAGAGACATGATCTGGTGGTCAAGTTTAATGCACTCATACTCATTTCCACGTATCAATTGAGTCTGTGTTTTAAGACGCCTCCACATTTCATCAGCTTCTGACTTCACTTGCCCTATAATCCTCAAATTCTCCAACGACTTTGAATTCCAAACACAAAACCCTCTGATTGTGGACTGTATTTTCACAGTGGCAACACCCTGGTCCATCATGGGAGTCGCACCTTTGCTATTGTCGTAGACACAGATCGTGATTCAGTGCCTGCATCATAAACGGGAATTGGAACCACTCTCCCCTTTCTACTTATACTTGGCTTGGAAGGAGGAGTAGATTCGCGTCGATAATTTGCGTTAGGTTTGGGATCATTGCATGATCCGTGGTCAGGAACCTCGAATGACCAGACCCATGAGTTATTCTCATGCTTTGGTTGTGGAGTTCAGTTGTTTGGAAATGAGTGTTGGTTATGGGTTCTGCTTTGTGGAAATGGAAATCGATGCCTATCACCTCCAAACATATCAAAGGGGTTGAATTCCATCCTGTCACCCAAAAACACCAAAGGTGGATTGTATTGTCATAAGTATAAAAGATTGAGTAGCGTGAGGGAGAAGCGAACAAATTGGACAGTATCACAATCGATGTGGATGTTTGGAGATGCAAATGTTTGTCTTGATACCTTAGCTTATTTGATAATGCAAAATTGAAAAGAATGGGTGGGGAAGTCAAACGTCTAGTTATTCATACATACGAGAATATGATAATGAACATCATTGTTTTAGGCTGACAACATGGTACTAATCTGGACGGAATCAAAATTTAGTGTTTTTTAACTCAAACCCTTGCCTCTCTCCCTCACAGGACCGTAAATATTTCCCACGCCCTTTCACAACATGGTTGGAATATCAAACAATCCCTCAGTTTTGTTATACCACTATGATTTGATTTGTGTAATCATCCTAAAAGAAGAAAAATAAAATAATAGAAAATATGTTTATTTGGCTGATAAGCGAACAATTCATCAAGTTCTCGTCCTCTCTCATGATTTTTCATTATTCCTGAATAACTTCACCACTATTATTTTGATCTTCTCCCATGATTTCTCATTGTTTCTAAATTAAAAAATTACGTTTTAACCATGAATCTTCTTTCTAACGCTTCCATGTAATATTCTTTGTTTCTTTGTGCTATTACGTTGTTATGGGCGCTCAATTTCTAGCAATAGCATCTTTATTGTTTTTATCGTCCATCTGTATATGTTGTTTATGTCCACTAAATTTGCCTTTTCTATATTTCCTCACCAATAAGCCATAAATACAATTTTATTGTTTGGTCCATTAGTTTTGAGTACACCACTATAATTAATGTAATTACGCAAAAGTGGCATTATGATACAGGTGTTGTCCTTGATGGCAACTCACTCAGATGAAAGTTAACATTGCAACAGGTCAATAGCAAAGGATTTCAAATCAGACTCCAAAGAATGAAGAAAGAAAGGTATACGTTGGTTCACTTTGTCCAAGGCACGTATACACGTGGTTTAATAGAACAAAAGTAGCATATAACGTATACACGCACTTTCACAGGAGGAAAAGTGTGTACATGTCGGAAAACCAAGTTTGTGGTCCAATGTATTTTGTTCCAAGGTAATTGGTCTGAGGCATTTGGTCCAAGGTATTGACCCTAGGTATTTTGGTCCAAGGTAATTGGTCTGAGGCATTTGATCCAAGGTATTGACCCTAGGTAATGTTTCCAAGGTATTGGTCCTAAGTGGTTTTGGTCCAAGGTATTGAGAAAGACCTAAGAGTATATAAGGAGGAGAAGATCATTAGGCCAAGGTGTGCAAGCAATGAGATTCTCAGGAATACTTCTATTTGAAGTATATATTATGTTGCAGGGTTATGTTTGGGATGGGATTTGAAATATTCATGTGCACCTTGAATTCAACATTGGATCAGGAATCATGAGACTTGAAATGACCTATTCTTGAATGATCTAATATTGGTTGTGACCAGATGATGTTTTGTGCCTGTTCTATTTGGTATCTATCATGATCTGGGTTTGTCTGAAGTCTGGAATTGCAGCAAAGTTCTGAGTCAAAATTTGCAGATCTCTACGCAGGTTCGCCTCGACTAAAGCAGGTGTACACGTAGGTTCGACTCTTCCAAGTAGCGTACACAAAAAGAAAAGCTTTTGTTCAGATCTGACTGATCTATCAGATTGAATTATGTTGTTTTATTGTTGTTTGTCAATGAAGTCCTCTTAGATCTGAACGTAGAACTGTTCTATAAGGAAATTGAGTCTGATATATTGATTGATTAAGAAGGAAGGGTGATCCATGCTACTATCTGTTTTGAACTATGTAATATGATAGTAGATCTTCAGAATGTCACTGACTGGTATATTTTGTGGTTCAAAAGTGTGTGATTCAGTATATTTAGAGATATACATAGGTTGGGTTAAAGGAAGTAGCGTATACACAGAGGTTGGGTTCAACCAAGTAGCGCATACACTTTAATGCATGATCTTTGAGGTTACAGCTGGTTCTAGATGATGATGTAGGGTTTTGGGTTCAACACAGTGTTCTGGTGTCAGTCATTTGATTGTTCAGATTAACTGAATATTGATTGATGTAGTTTAATTTTAAAAGGCTTTGATGGGTGCAGTGTGAAAATTTGATGAAACATGGCCTTCAACTTGTGGTGTTGTGATCTAGGAGTATCCAATCTGAAAATTTATGAAACGTGGTCCCTGGAGGAAGAAAGAAGGTCGTAGCCTTCTGTAGGTCAGCGCCTACGTACTAGTAAACATATCGGCTAGTACAAGAGCTAGTGGGTTGTAGCTCCCTTCCAGTAGAAGCTAGAGAACTAGAGAAGGTTGTAACCTTCTGCAGGTAGAAGCCTGCGTATTGGTATGAGTTTGCACCAGTACAAGATTGTAAACATATTTTCTTATTATTAAAAGAAGACAGAGACAACAGTAGCAAGTGGTTTTTACCCACATTAGGTTTCCACCTTAAATCTTGGTGTTCATCTGTTTTGTTTATGTGTGATGCTTTATTCTATTTTTACTGCATTGTCTAATAAATCTCTGATATACTGGTTTAAGATCAACACATGATAAATTGTCTAAATCACAAGTTCTCTACATATACGTTGGTTTCTTTAAGCACAGTAGCGTGTACACTCTAGTTCACTTCACTGAAGTAGCGTATATAAATTTGTTTGGGAAATAAAATTATTGATATGATAATATTGATTCACCCCCCTCTCAGTATTATGTCCAACAATTGGTATCAGAGCAGGTCCTTCAAAAGAATCTTGATCGCTTGAAGGGAGATCCTTCAACATGAATAATCTAGAAAGCATGGGATCCATCAGACCACTAATCTTCGATGGGAGCAACTTTGTTTATTGGAAAATAAGAACCATAGCCTATCTACAATCGTTTGGAACATATGTCTGGGAAATTGTGGAAGGAGGATATACATTTCCAACAACAATTCCTATAGATATGGCTGGTAAAAAGCAATATAAAACCAATGCCAAAGCTGTCAATACTTTATTGGTAAGTCTGTCATAATCAGAGTTTGTCAAAGTCATGCAGCTCAAATCAACCAAAGAAATATGGCACAAAATTGTTCTGAGCTACAAAGGAGACTCTCAAGTAAAACGTGCTAAGCTTCAAACTCTCAGAATTCAGTATGAAACTCTTAAGATGCATAGTGATGAAAGTATAGCTATTTACTTCCTACGTATAGATGAGGTTGTCAATTGTATGAAGAATCTTGGTGAATAAATTAAGGAAGTTACCTTAGTTGAAAAAGTTTTGAGATCCTTGTCTGCTAAATTTGAATCCAAAGTGTTTGCCATAGAAGAAAAACAGGATCTACAGAATATCACTATGACACAACTTCACGGAATCTTAATTGCCTTTGAGATGAGAAAAGGAGGACCATAAGATATGAGAGAAGCCGCATTCAAAGCTTCAGCAAAAGGAAAGGAAGAACACAATGAATCAAGACATATTTCAGAAGAAGAAGATGAGATAAACTTTGTCAAAAAGCTTCAACGGGGTTATGGAAGGTTTAGAGGTAAGTTACCCTTCAAATGCTTTTCTTGTGGCAGAGTCGGTCATTATGCTGCCAAATGTCCTCATAAAGATAAATTTGAAAAAGGAAAGGAATATGCAAAAGGGAATAATGCAAAAGGGAATAATAGAAAACTAATAGTGATGAAGATGAAACTGGACAAGATTATAAACTTCTCATGTCTTATGACGATGATAATTTTTGGGATGCTTTAGAAGAGGAAGACCTTCATGAAGAAATATCTAAACTCAAAATCTATTTAGAAGAAAAGAATATGATTATAGATACCTTGACATACCAACTGCTGAAAAATAAAAACACAATGAAAAACTAGAATGTGAAATTGTGGGTCTAAGAAAGGATCTTAAGAAAACGAAATCTCTCAATCTTAGATTTGCCAAAGGATTAGAAACTTTAAATGAAGTTATCAAATCTCAGCGTTCTCCTCTGATAAAGATAGGTCTTGGATATACTGAAGAAGCATCTCAATCACAGAAGTCGTCAACTTCCACCAAAAGCTATCTTGATGCAGCAAAGACCAGTGAACAGTATGCCAGTCATCAGCAAAGGCATAAAGCAGATCACCAGGTAAATCAGACTCAATTTACTCCAAGGATGAATAGAAGCCACAACCAACCTCAGTTAAATCATACTCAATTTGCTTCAAACATGAATATCAATAGAAACTACAATCACTAGGTCAATAGATTCGACAGTCGCAGTGTAACAATCCAAAGTAAATATAAAGTTAATTTCCTAATTAAAGTCAGAATCAAACAAATAAGCACATACCTATATTACCTGTGATCGATGTCTGCCAAATGACAACAAGGTTTTGTGGACGACTCTCCACCCAACCATAGGCTCAATTGTGCAATGATTTGCTACAACTGACCACCCTCGAGCCCTCAATCAACGGACTACTGCTAGTGACTCCTAAGTCTTAGAACACTATTCTCCCAAGAGAATGAAAGATAGAATCTCAGAATCATGGGATGCCTCCCATCCTCCTCACCATCTAATAAATAGAGCAAACATTGGATGGGAGACCACATGCACACACTCCATGTGTCTACATGCGACTTTTTTTTTTAGCTTTCTTGTTTTATTTCTTTTACTTTTCTTTTGACTTTTAGCTTTCTTGTTTTATTTTCTTCTTTTTGATAGCTTTACTGATTTTTTTATTGTTTTCTTTGTTTAATTTCTATTTATTCTTATTTAGAGCTTTAGTATAGTTATTACTGTTTTTATTTTT
>APFE031724665.1:112914-135156 GCA_000404065.3 Pinus taeda
ACAACTAGTTTAACCAAGTCAAACTGAACACAACTCCATCAACTCCACCAAACTCAACTGATTGAGTTCTAACTGAAGTCATGCATGCAACAACTCAATTGACCCACAAAGAAAACATATTGCCTTCTGACAACTGCATGTGCCACATCTGTAGCTCAAACTAAAGTGCTCCAAGAGAATAAGATAAAGTTTATAGGCTAAATATTATTATAAGCTAATAATATTTGACTGCTCTACAATTAGACTTGACAGTGTCACCGCTGTTGTCTAAAAATAGAAGTCCATCTATCTTTTGCCAACTTGACCAATCATCCATAAACAACATCCTGCAACTCATAGACATGATCCATATGTCTAAAAATAGACATAGTCTAAAAATAGACTTTGCGCCATAATTTGCTTGCGGGCCCACTTAGTGAAGGCGACTCTTTTCACTAAGCTCCATCATCTTGTTGCAATCTCAACAAAATGGAGGTGCTTCATTTTTTAACGAGGTTGACACAGTAAAAGAACTACCCTTGGACATCTGTTTCATTTTTTAATGAGCTTGAAACAAGACAAGGAACTATGCTCACACCCCTTGTTTCATTTTTTAACGAGCTTGACACAAGACAAGGAACTTTGCTCCGACCTCTTGTTTCATTTTTTAACGAGGTTGACACAAGACCAGGAATTATCCTCATGACTCCTTGTTTCATTTTTTAATGAGGTTGACACATGACCAGGAACTATCCTCGCGACATATGTTCATGACCCATAAGAGAATATGGCTCCCAAGAGGTCTTTACTAAACGGAAGAACCATGCTCTGGGAGGAATACATGTCATTTGGTACCAAAGACATATCGAGTTCCAATGCCCCTAGTACGTAATGTACAATATCATCTGTGTGACCATCAACAGATGTAGAGATGGAACGGGTAGCCACATAATTGACTTGTGGAGGGGAAGGTACAGCTTGCAAACAAGAGACGATAGGGGACGATGGTTGCAAAGGAGACGTTTAATGACCAATGAAAGACAGTTGATCAATAATCACAATTCTCTCATTGTGCGGAAAACAAACAACCTAGAAAAGTGAAGAAACAAGAGCTCCCATGACATAAACATAGTCGCGTCCAAGAAGAAGATTGAAATCTAGGGGACCTTGTACTATCATCACGTCTATATAGACAGTCTTCCCACCCAAAGTAATAGGGAACTTTGGAAGGGCCCTTAAGGGTTGACTGGTTCCTCTGTTGAAAGCCAACAGATTATGGGTGACAGGAACAAGCTGTAGGGAACCCAAATCTTTCCAAGTAGTAGAAGACATGATGCTAACAGACGCGCCTTCATCTAATAAAGTGCAATGTACTACCATATTATAGGCTTGTACTGTGATCTAGAAATGCATATAAGATGGGAGGCGGAAAGCAGTCAATTGACTCCAATCAAAAGAGACGACATAACTACTTGGTGGGGGTATCACACGATTGCCCCCATGCTCTATAGGAATAGAAGACTATCCTGAACAACCAAGATAGGAGGGTCACTCTTTGATTCATGAGAATTTGAGGAGACGAGAAGAACATGAGCAGTATGATCAACACTCTATTCGGGAATAGAGTGATCAACTAAAGGCGGAGACAAGTCGACACTCTTTTCAACCAATGGTTGGTCGGAACAGACATAAGAGAGTCTTGCTCTGGAAGAGCAGGAAGGGCAAGGGATGAATCCAAGTCAATCTCTTTACCAACCAGGAGAGGGTCAGAAGAAAGCCTCCAATAACCAACAGGGAGTTGGGCCTGAGGAGCTGTAAGGTTTTCCAAAGCTTTGGATGCTTTATCCGTAAGAGGACAAAGGTGAAGAAGATGCTCTCCTTCACATAACCTATAGGGGAATCTAATCTTCCATTTCTTCTTACCATCGCTAATCGAGGGAGTAGCATCGACATGACCTTCAAAGGTCAATGGGGAAGGTTGATCCAAATTTTGAGACCATACCTCTAAGACTATAGGAATTCCAGGAAAATCCGGAAGGAGATGGTCACCCTTACATAGCCTGTGTTATCACCTAGATTGACCTCGGGCTGAAGGGAGGCAATTCCAAGGTAACCACAAACCAAGCTTAGCCATGTAGCTAGCCCTATAAGGTCGGGAGAGGGCTCTCTCCTTTTGAATCTCAGTCGAGATGACCGGATCAGGTAAAGATTTTAGGCTAGGTATAGTAGCTCGAAAGGTTTTGATTGATTTTGTTGGTGTTTTTGCCAGATCATGAGGAGCTAGGCGATTTGGGTCTGGGAAACTAAGTCAAAATTGCAGGGGATTCTATGGGGCAAGGTAGGTATGAGCTTCAACACCTTAGGCTTGATGAGGTGAAATGCTAGACTGCTGAGGAACTAAGAATGGCGTGGCAAGTCATAAATCCTTCCTAAACAGTAGAAAAAACATGAAATACTGGGGTTTTCCCAAGGCAGAGCATTAAAACCTAATGTATTCCACCTATCTGACTTGAAAACGACCAATCAGAAGTAATTATATGAAAGATGCATACATAAATAACATGATAACATATTAACAAAAGAAGAAACACATGCTAAAGGCCATACCACAGGTATCCCATAAAAATAGCTACACCTTTATTAGTTTCCTACCACAACTGCTACAAAATGATAAGTGTTTAGTACATGAGCATCTAGCTGAATCCAACCTCACCAAATGACCAAGAAAACACATAATATAGACATCTAAACTACTCATCCTGACCTTCAAGGGTCGAATCCATGAGAAGAGGGGTTGTTTCAACCATTTCCCAACAAAGAACTAGAATATAGGCAGTCAAACAACTTGCCTCTAAAAGAGGGGAAACTAATTCATTTGCCTCAAAACCACCTCTAACTAATGAATCTACCCTCTAACATTCCTTTACCATTACATTTACAATCCATGTCATCAATTACATCAGTAAAATAATCAATGATGAGAGAGAAATCAAATTCACAATCAAAACAGGCAAATTTTAGTTTCCTGAGCAAAATGGCCCTAAGTGCAGCGCCACTGGTCCTAAGCACAATGCCGCTTTCCACCTGATTTTGGAGGCCTTCCCCTTAGCCAAATTGAGCCCATGATATTTCATTAGAAAGGTCTTCAAGTATATTTTCTGGAACACCTAGAAGTTTTGAATTTGGAGCTCATTTTCCCCCTCAAAACTTGAATCTTCCAAGGTTGCTTCTATGTGTCCAAAAAGAGGTAGAAAGGTCATTTTTTGGTAATTTTTGGACATTTTGGTGAACCAGATCTGCTCCAAAACTTCTGAAAATTTCCAAGGTGAATGTCCTCATCATTTTGAATCTAAAAATGTCAACGTTTTTTCCAATGGATGCCCGAGGAAAAGGCACAGCGCCGGTGGCGCTACGCTTCTAGACAAATTTTCTGTGTTGTGAATTTCAAATTTTCAAAAATACAAAAACTTCTCAAAATCTGCCCAAATTTGGCATTGAACACCACCATCAAGTGTTTTGGTTGGCCAAAGAGGCTTCAACCAACATTTTGAGACTATATTGCTCTTTCTTGCCCTCTAAGGCTCTCCTCAACCTAGCTTTCATCCTCTTCATTCTCATGTTACAAATTTTGTTCCATGTCCTGTAGTGATATGCCATGTGTCGGAGCATTTTCTTATCTCTGTTGGCCTTCTCAATGAGTCCTTCTAGATGTATGTTGACTCTCTCAAGCCAAGTTTCCCTATCATTTTAAATCTCCTGCTCAATAGGAGTCAATGTGACATGAGCCTCTTTTGCAATTTGCCTATTTGCTTTGATCATTTCCAGCTCCTTGAGGGCTTGTTTATCACTCAACTGTTTGTTTTCCTGTTCCAAGTATTTGATGATGAACTTAGTTCTCTCTAAGTTGTCTGCCAAAGCTTGTATTTGAGCCTCCCTTTCTTCTATGATGATGTCTTTGATGGTTTTTTCGTCCTGAGGCTCCAAGTCGATGATATCAACTCCATGATGAGTATAATGCTGTTGCGGCTCCTAATGCTCAATTAAGTCAAAATCTCTTTCCTCCTCATCACCAAGGTTCTCCTCCTGCACTTTTTCCTTGCCTTTGCTCAGTTGTTCAACCTGTACCTATTTTGTCGAGGTAGAAGGCAAAGCCCCTTCCACACCTCATGGAGATAACATTTACCTGTGGACTGATGAAGAAGGCAAGGTCCCTTCCACATCCCGTGGAGCAAACACTTGCCTAGCAGCTGCAAAAAGTCTCCTTGTGCCTCTCTAATATGTCAAGTACACTGGCACCTCAACAGTTTTGGTTTCCTTGACCTCTTCCCTTGTTTCCCCATGGCTAGAAGGCCCACCTTTTTCTTGATGCACTGGTGAATGGATATGTGGACCTCTGAACACCTCATGAGCAATGAAAGTCTCCCAAGGAATGTTAAGAAGACTAAGTTGGTGAAGAACAATGATTTTGATCAAAGAGTAATGATATATGTTGTTCAACTGCTGAGGGTATGACTTCTTCTGCACAAGGTAAGCTATTTTGTCAATGTTTCTAAACAAGAAATATGGGTGATTTATCGTCTTTACCCTGGTGAAGTGCATGAGGAGTCTGATATGGTAAGCATACAATCGGGAGAATCTGCTTTCACAAGTGAAATATTTGATGATAATCCTCATTAAAGGAACATACCTGTTCTCCAAAAATTTAAAGGGGAAAATCCTCTTCAACTGGTTTTTGTACTGAGGCTTGATGTAAGGCTCATAGTAATGCTCATTAAGATACTGAGCTTTGTACCATTTCTCACCAACATTAGGAATTCTAGTGGCCTTTGAAATGATAGTCGGTGATATTGTGAAGGTTACTACGGCAAGTGTCACCTCATAGTTATGCAAATGAGCCACAAAAATTTTGGCCAACCCATGATGAAATTGAGATCTTTCCACTAGTTCACAGAATTCAAAACATCCATGGTGTCTCAAACAAGAGACTGCAAGTGGGAAAGCTTTCAATTCTCTTAAACTGGTGGGCTCTTCTCATATGATTTTTCCTCCCTTGTGAGGCTTTCTCTACTTATGTCTCTCTACAGAACTATCACTAGCTGTCTCTTCATCATACTCAAAATCACTTCCTCTGTCCATGTTTTAGTTAACTCTCTTAGTTTGCATAGTTTTGACAATGTATGGGATGAAGGGTATGTGCAATGGCTTGGAGGAATGGGTGTGAATGAAGCTATGGGAAAAACATAAGAAGGAGGGGGTTTAGGGAGTGATAAATGAGTGGTAGAATGTGATAATAGTGGTGGGGATAAGGTTTTAGTTATGAGGTGAGTGGTGCGGAAAATCAAAGAACTAGGGTTTTATATAGAGAGTGGAAACTTATGAAAATCTTTACATATGCAAACTAAATTGCAAGGAGAGGAATAATACTTACTTGCCAAGTGTGGAACTGGAGGAGATTTGACATAAATTTGAAGTTTGGGAGCGTTTTTTGGTTGGTTGGCCTAATCACAGCACCACTACCTAGGAGTACAGTGCCACTCTCTAAGCGCGCGCCTTGCCCTAAGCACAACACCTCCTTCCCTAAGTGTGGTGCCACTTCAAGATGACTTTTGATTGCCTTCGCGATGTCCAAATTGGGTGTGGGATAGCTCGTTGGAAATCTTGTCGAGTATACTTTCCAGAACATCTTGAATTTTTTAATTTGGAGTTCACTTGCCCTGTCAAAAGTCCAATCTTCCAAGACTGGTCAAAATGTGCAGAATGAGGCTGCCAAAATGCATAGTGATGTTGCAATCAACTTTTGAAGGTCTTCCTCAACTCCAAATTGAGCTCATGATAGCTCATGGGAAAGATATTTTTATCTAGTTATCAGTTGACTCATCAAGCAAGTCATTTGGTCACCTTAGCTAGGAGAAATTTTGTTTTTCCCAAGGTCACTCCAGAAGTGCATCAACCCTCTTGTAGCAACTGTATTTCTGAAATTTCTCTAAAACCATGAGACTTGTGTACAAAATGAAGGAAGTTTTTCTTCTTGGGTCTACTATGAAAAAAACCTCTCTCACTTTTGTCAAATTCATCTTTTCTTGCTCAAAAACACAGTTTGAATAAAAACCATCCCTTATGTGTGGTGAATGGCTTGTTCCTTGGAATGACTTCTCGACAAATGTTGGAGACCTGATGTTTGATGATATGAAATGGCCTCATACCTTCTAATATCCCTTATGCCTCCTCTGCTCAAATATCTCTGATCCCATAGCCAACCCTAGCTTAGTGGGAGAGGAAATTAGGGCTTAGTGCTTGTTCTCTTTTGCTTTTGAAAGTGGATTTGTGCTCAAGACGACTTGATTTTTGCAGTGGCAGGTGCTTGAAAACATCACAAGATGCTTAGGAGCAGCTGAGAACCAATATTACATATGAAAACATAAAATTACATCATTAATGGAGATAAAAACAAAATACCTTATTTTCACCTCAAAAGAGAACTACATTAGGCTTTCAAATGATAAATCATGGCTTTACTAATCATTATTGGCCTCCTCATGTCCTTGTTGATCATTATTAGCATGTAATTATTGGATTTGACCATGGTGGGACCCTAAAACCTAATGAGACCAAACCCTAAGACCTAATGAAATGAATTGCAAAGGGAACATGAGCCATGACTGAAATATATGGAAGAGGGTCAACAAGTACAGATCGTGAGGGAAAATTGAAGTAAACCCTACCATCAGTGAATCCATGACCTAATGGAATGCAAACTCATCAGTATGGGACTCCTACTATGAAATGCAAAAGAGCAGATTTTGATCACTAATGGGAGTGTGAAACATTAACACTAACAGCCTGCAAGGGAATTTTACCTTTCGTGGAGGATCAAAAGGTTTGTCAACAGGAAGTGCATTTAGAGCAATAGCTGCACAGTTGGCCTCTTGCTTATCTGATTTCTTCTTCTTTGTCTTCTTCTTCTTCTTAGCCTCCTGGTTACTAGATTTGAAACCTTCACGAGGCGAAGTAGAAGAGGAGGGTGAATAAATGGGGGAAGAATGCGAGGGGTCAACCTTAGAATCATCATGTCATGATTCGAATGAACGAGATGTTTGGACATGAGTTGGGACGCACAGGACCATTGAGGTCAAAAACAGCCAGACAGGTAGACCAATGGTTAACCCAAGAAGCGACAACATCGCCATATAAGGAGCGCCAGCGTTTCCAAAAGAAGGAAAAGGACCAGGATTCCCATCCGGTAGATTCTAGAAATGTTCCCATTGGAAACGACCCTAAAGAATCAACATAACTTTAACCAGGAATATTTCATGGGTAGTTAATTTTAAGACACAAAAAAAAACTTTGCCTTTTCATATTTTAAGAGTTGAGAAAAGGGTGAAATATGACTTTATTCGCTTTCGGAGTTAACGAGTCCGAAAGGACAAGTGCTCAATGATATTTTAAGTTTAAAGAGTCAAAAAGACCAAAATGACTAATCAGGATAATCTAGGCAAAAATGATTACCATGTAAGCATGAACTGCAGAATACCTCCCGACGAACCGAGAAGTACGAGCAAGTAATCTCCCCGAATGTTATGTTCAGTGCATCACGTTTACAAGGCGGTAGACTCGGCTTCCTATGGATAAAGGATTACAACCTAGTGGGGTCTCCCTTTATATATGTGATGGTATGGGGATCACAAGTCCATACTAGCGTTGTCTAGTGCCGAAGCGAACGACAACTTCTAAGTTTAAAGACGCCATAACACGTCTCTAGCCTAGACCCCTAAATATAAGCGTAAATTTTCAATGCTTCCTTAGGTTAATTCAATAGATTTAATGGTTGATCTTGAATTAGGTTTCAATTACAAGGCCCTACTGCTGTCAACTGAAAAAACTTCTACATGCAGCTATATGAGAAAGGAAATCTTTGTCTTCGATGAAATTTAACACTAATTGAGAGATAGAGAACACACAATCAATGCAACAATCAAAGAATAAAATATTTCACTAATAAATCTCCAAAATGCACTGAATCTTCATATTGAGTGCACTTCAATTATTCCTTTTAACAATAAAGAGGATTCATTCCAAACTAATGATGCAAAGAATCCACCGAAAACAAGATGAGCAATGTGATCTATGCCCAAAAAGAGACACTTAATCAACAAACGAAGCTTTTCAAACTTGTCAAATGGAAATCGAAGCAACAAAAGGACTAAAAAATGAAATGCAAGGAGAAACTTAACCAACAACTTGACTTGTTGAGCACACAAACAGGTGAATGGATGACGACCTACATGCCCTAGGGTTACAAACCATCCAAGAACTCAAGAAACCAATTTAAGAAAATTCAAACCAAACAAGCATATAAACCAAGCTAAAAGAGCTTTCCAGCCAGGGAGAACACATTCAAAACAAGCTAAGAGACAGAATTTGGAAGGGCAATACACACTGGCTATGATCTAGGGTAAACCTTGATCTTCACCTACAGGAATTGGCGTGACTACCTAACTAACAACACTCGCCAAAAGGGGGTCAGCACGACTATTTTTGAGAAACTCATACTGATTGGCGCGACTATTAGAAAAATAAACACGCTGACCAAGGATTTAAGGAAAAAATAAAAAAATTCAAAGGCTAAGACCAGACTTGCCCCTGTAAATTTTAGGCCCGAAGCAGTAAACTAGGCAAAGCAGAGAACGCTAAAGGGAACTGGTGATACTAGAAAAGTTCACACAAAACCATAAAATGACAATCAATCAAACAGAAGGATTGGCTCCCTAGTGGAGTCGCCAATTTGTGGTGCAGGTAAATTCTCAATGCAAACACAAACAATTCCTCTAGCTCGAGAGAACGGGTCTAGCTACAAATAAGCAATCTATAGAAAATCTCCTTAATCTATAATCAATTAAGAGGGCCTACCTCTTAGAACGTTATTCCGCTTGGTGATGATCCTGCTTCCTCACTCCAGCTATCTTATGTTTCCTTCCTTTGAATACCTAAAAAAAGCAAACAACAACAACAACAAACGTGATTGCATACAATATTTTATTTAGCCTACTTAATAGGCTAAGGAACATTAAGCCATAAAGATGTAAAATGACGTTTCGTGTGGGAAATCAATCGATAGTTGCATTTATATAAATCAGAAAGAGATTACAATTGGTGCCTTGACATTGCTGATCTCATCTGACGTATCTGGGTTCCCACAATTCTGCTAGCACTTCATGGATAGCCTCAACAATGAAATTTTTAAGGCCCCTTTCCCTCTAGTCTCAAACCAAACCAAAATCACACTATTCTCCCTCAAACATACACTAGAAAGCTACAAGCTATGGATGACTTGTTGATTATTCAAACTTACTAGCTTTTGCTTGGGAAAAAGAGAGTTTTATATAGCTTGGATGGATGGGAGATCGTTCCTCTCATCATGGGAGAAGGTCTTATCTCTTGAGGTTGTTCCATCCTAATAGGGGAAAAGAGTCCAAAATGACTTCCTTGGCTCTATCCGGCTGAAACATCTACCAGACTTCCATTACGAAGCTTCTAGACATGGAAGCTTCGGCTCCTTATTTAAAAAACCTTCCATAAGAGGATTAGCACGACTGGAAAAGGGCTTAGGCACTCTGTACGGTGCGAGGGCTAGTTTTAATCTCTGCAAATCGGCGCAAGTAGGAAACTAGTCAGTAGCGTTGATCTTGTAAACTGGGATAGAAGGAATATTCTTGGGAAATGATGCAAAGGGGAATTATTTTGCTCATGAAGAGGGGCATATTGGGAGTTTCTTCATGATGGGAAAGCATGTCGGGTTCACTTTAGAGGTCCTCCAGGATCATGGACGGGGAGTATAGGGATAGGGACAAAATGTTGTGTAACACACCTACACCATGAGGAATTTTCCTATCTCCTAGTCTCTCAGGATTTACCGCAATCCACACCAGATCACTAGGCCTTAAACCTAGACTCCACCCTCTAGGCTTTACCGTATATCCCTCCATTCACCGGCAAGGAATCTTATGCCTAATAAAGGGAAACCATCTCTAGGATTTATCATAAATCTTGCCATTAACCGGTCGAGGATTCCTAGGCCCACCAAGGCACACAGTACCTGGCTTTATCTTAACCCACAGTCTGGTTCAGGGGTCACTAGGCCAGTCACTTTACCGCAATCCACAATTTGGTTCAGGGATCACTATGCCATGTGTTCTTTCTTTCAGAGATCCACCTCACTCCGCTTTGAATCCATCTGGTAATCTAGCTCAACCAAAACATGAGAACCCTTTCACACCATGGCTATCTGGAAATGGCAAGGCTAGGTTGAAAAACATTGTCAAACATGGAAAAACCCACGCCATAACAACAAAGAACCACATGCAATACCATGCATGCCAAATTTAGCTAGGAAAACACACATGCAAATCAATACCTGCAAAGAATCCTGTTGTAGTTGCTTGATCCTGCTCTTCCTTGCTTGCTCCTTCCTTCCTCTTGCCTTCTTTGCCTTTCTTGATCCAACGTTGAGCAAAATCTTTTCAACTAATCCTCAGAAGCATCTTTATTAATGAGGCCTCTATTTTCTTCATTTTCCATTATTTTCTTTCATTTTCCATTATTTTCCTTCATTCTCCTCCTCACATGCAACCTATGACCTTTCACCTTCCTTTTCTCCTAATTTCCATTATTTTCATAAATAAATGTGTCAATTAATGCCTCTTTTCCTTTATGAAGCCTTTGTCATTGCCTTTGCCAGTTTCCTTAGCCATAATAAACCGAATGAACACCCACTAGGATTTTTTTCCCACCATTTAGCTTGGAATATGTGTCCCATGACCATGGTCTTATATATTTTTACATGGATTTTTAACTAGGGTTGTTACAGAACCCTCCCCCATGGGGGAACACTATCCTCGGTGTTCATTGACACCTATAACTAGGAAAATCGTTGAAAACAAAACATATTGCCCATGGAGCTTTATAACATAGCTTGTTGCAGTATTTACAATGGCCACTGCTGAAAACATGACAAACATATCATTTACTGGAGCTTTATAACACAACTAATTATAGTACTTACAATAATAACGACATATACACAGATACACATTTTCTTCACCCAACAAATAATCATATTGTCTATAGAGCTTTATACATCTAGCTCGATACAATATTTACAACAATATACACATATGCACATTTACTCAACCAAAAAATAGAAGGATATGATGCTGACATCCACAACAAAGGAATTCAGAGGCTCACACCTTCACCCCCAAAGTAATACTAGGATCACCTCCTTCCCAGGAAGTCCAAAATCCACTGTAAGGTCAAATATGCATCCAATTTCCAACGTTATAATCCTGCGCCACTTGTCCTCTCATTGAACAATTATCGACTTATTGTCTTAGGGTACACTCCCAATGTGCATTTGATTCCATCTGACAATGCTAATGACCAAGACAAATATATCCCTGACCTTCCCTTCTCTACTACACAGTCCCTCGGGAAATCCGGTCACCCCCTTTCGTGTAGTCACACACCTTCCAAGTTCCGCTGGCACCCCCATCCCGAGCAGTCCATCCCTTGGAAAGGTTTCCTTGCATTGGAAGGTCCAAAAACCAAGGCATATCCCTGGCTTAAAACCATCATACTGGTCATGGCATGCTTATGGCAATCAATGGATACTATTGGGTACCAGTGTCCCACAATGGCCCTGCTCCTGAATACTTTACCAACATACTGTTGCTTGTTCCAATTCCTTTTTATTGTTGTTGCTAATGCTTTTCATCAGTTTCGACCACCCAACTAGACATTTCATGCTTTCCTGTACCAAGCACATAATTTCCATTAGATTCAAAATAAAATGAAATAACTTAAAATCATACCTCATTGGTGGCCTATCAACAAGGTACGCTTGTAATTCTGTTTGCTTCTTGTCACAACAAGTCAAACCAACATCTTTGACCAAATCATCATGTAGAAATATATCACATCAGATTAGCTTAAAACGCAACCATCATATATCAAAATCATAAATCACATGTAGCCATCATAAACCAGAATCATAGATCACATGTAATAATCATAGACTAGAATCATAAATCACATGCATAATAAAACTGAAATAAAATATTGATATTTATCCTTCATCAGTCCTTACTTCTATCTTTGTCCTTATTTTTGTACACACATTGAGTAGGTTTCCACACCTGACAAACACCCAGTGCCTTCTCCTCAACCATGTACACATACACATAGTATCCATCATATACACACAACCACACATGACATACAACACCATGCAATACATGTACCTACACCTGACGTACAACACAACACAATACATGTACTACACAAAGTACAATACAACAAGTACACATGTCATGATACCACAACTACACAATGCACATACATAGTATTGCATGCATGCAACACAACATGTACGACATATGCACAATACCACATGTACACTAGTACCATATATACAACATGTACACAGTACCATATGTACACAACACCACTTGCACTACATGTGCACAACATCACATGTCCACGGCACCACCTAAACAATGCCACATGTACATCGTACCGCCTGTACAATGTGTACACAACGTCATACATACACAATACCATATGCACGACATGTACACAACACCACCTACACAACCACATGTACACAGCACCACATGCTCACAATACCACTTGTGCAATCATGCACACAACACCATATGAACATAGTGCTGCATATACAACATATACATAGCATCCTATGTACACAACATTGCATATCCAACATGCCCACAACACCACATTTCCATCGTGTGCTCAGTACAATATGTACACAACACTGCATATCCAGTACATAGCACCGTCTATATCCAGCACTACATATGTAATGTACACACAACACCATACATATAATAGACACACAACATCATATGTACACAATAATACATATATTACATGTACACATCACCGTAGGTACAATCACTGAATATACAACATGTGCAACATATACACAATAGTAGTACTACACATCCAAAACCATGTTGTCTCTACCAAACAACCTTGCTTCTAGTGTCTCTCCACCATCCATGCTTGTCCTAGCATGTCGTGGATCTCACTGCTTTCATTTAGTTG
This sequence comes from Pinus taeda, assembly GCA_000404065.3. NCBI lineage: Eukaryota > Viridiplantae > Streptophyta > Pinopsida > Pinales > Pinaceae > Pinus > Pinus taeda. Next base: position 126,016 of record APFE031724665.1, read on the forward strand.
ATGTATCCCTCAGAGTTACCTGTCATAACATAAACATAGGCATAATACAAGCATACAATATCAATTCATATCCACATGATACTGACCTTGTATATTTGTCATGACTACTCTCGTAGGTGATAGTTGTACATAGTCAAACATTCAAACACCAAATAGATGACATAAGAAAATTGATACCTTAATGTATCTTAGGGGAGGCTATATTGTCTGCACAATCAATCTAGATTAGCATGATATAACTTCACAACATATCAACTCAAACATAAATAAGGCCATGATATCCATAACAGTAACTAGCTAACATGTTCACATCATAAGCTCATAAACCATTGTCTTTCATGCATAGCAATCACATATACACAATTTGTCTAGATTAGTACAACACACTATCACAAATAAGTTAACTCATACTTGAATACCATAACCATAATCATCTGCAGACCAATCCAGGTTAGCATGATACATCTAACATCAATATCTTCAATGCAATGAACATAACCATCATGCATATGACCATAATGCATACAACAACATGTTACTATAATTCATGACTATATGACACATGTGCATATGACTACACTAATCAACTAGAAATTATCATACACGTAACCATAACAACAATAAAATGACAAGTATATAAGTAACCCTAATTCTTATAACAACCATTAACCACATACATGCATGCCCACCATACAAACCTGTATGACGATCTGCTCTTACCCCGAAGTTTAGTGTTGCAATCTCGCTCGGTGATCTACATCTCCTACTCTATCTCAGCCAACAAATCAACATCATAACAAATAACAACACGATGATGACCTAAAATACATACAATGACCTCACAATGCATGTTTGACCTACTATACATGCATAAGTATAACCATGACAATGCATGCATAATAGCATATGGATGTTAACATGCATTCATGACTAAAGCATCCCAACAACAACATCATCAACTTTCACATGGTGACATCTGTAACAACCTTGGTGAAAATTCCATGTAATAAAAATAAAAAATAATAATCACGGTTGATGGGACACTTATTCCAAGATGAATGTTGGACAAGACATCCTAAGGGGTGTTCATTTGGTTGTTTATGGCTAAGGAAATTGACAAAGGCAATGGTTAAGGCTTTAGAAAGACAATATGACATTTTTGGCACAATTATTTATGAAAATAATGGAAATTAGGAGAAAATGGAGATGAAAGGTCACAGGTTGCATGTGAGGAGGAAAATGAAGGAAAATAATGGAAAATGAAGAAAATAGAGGCCTCGTTCATAAAAAGGCTTATGAGAATCAATTGGTAACCTTATTTCAGTTGAGTCTTGGAGCTCTCTCATTATTCTCTCTCTCTCTCATACTCTCGGACACAAAGTTTCTTGTAGCAGTTTTGGCATTGGAGCAAGAAAGGCAAGAGGAAGTGAAGATCAAGCAAGGAAAGGCATGATCAAGCAACTACAACAAGCTTCATTTCAGGTATCGACTTGCATGTGTATTTTCCTTGCTAGATTTGGCATGCATGGGATTCCGTGTGTTTATTTTCTACCATGGCATGGGTTTTGCCAGGTGTGACAATATTTTAAACTTAGCCTTGCCATTTCTTGGTAGCTTTGACGAGATGGGTTCTCTCATTCAGTTTATGTGGGATGGCCAGGATTGGATTCGAAGCTAAGTGGGGCGGATCTCCGAATTGACAAACACATTGTTTGAGTGGTCCCTGAACCGAATTGAGGATCACGAAGCCATTGGCCTAGTAAACCCTGAACTGGACTGTGGGTTTTGGTAAAGCCATATTGTGTGCCTTAGTGGGCCTAAGAATCCTTACCGGTGAATGGCGAGATATACGGTAAAGCCAAGTGTTATGAAACTAGCTCACAAAAAGATAGAAAAGATAGATCAACGAGAAATTTGCCTCTTTGAGGGGACAACCTCCTTTACATAACACAAATGAATAATTCTTACATAATACAAATGGAAAAAACTCCTTTATATATAGGAGGCTAAGGGGTCACAATATAACCAAAGCTGACATAACAATAATAATATAAGGGCACAAAAATAAAAATAGTGGGCTTTTATGGGGCACAATAATAACAATATGGGGACAATAAAGGCACAACAATAACAATAAGGGTTACAACGACAATAGTAATGGGGGAATCACTAGTATTATAGGGACCTAACATGCCCCTCTCCTTAAAAAAAGTGTTGTCCTTGATGCTTGAGTAGTTATGGATGCTTCTGTGTAAAATTCTCATTCTCCCATGTCGAATATTTAGCGGGTAAGTTCTTCCACTTGATGAGATACTCTAAAATTGATCAATTTCGTAGCTGTCAAGTTCCTGTTTCTGTCACTGCATCAGGTTCCAATATGATTTTTCCTTCCTCATCAAGTTCTAGCAATATTGTTTGAACTGGGAGCTTGTCACCTATAACCTTCTTTAAGCACGAAACATGGAAAACTAGGTGCACTTGGGAAGTTGCAGGAAGCTTCAATTTGTATGCCATAGTACCTATCTTTTGCAACACCTTGTACAGACCATAATACTTTGGTGATAATTTATTATACTTCTTAGCTTGCTCGAGGGACATTTGTTTATATGGTTGTAGCCATAGGAATACCCAATCACCTACATCAAAACGTCTTTCGTTGTGATGTTGATCTTCCTGTTGTTTCATTCTATTATGCGCCAAAGTGAGGTTATCCTTTAAGAGTTGGAGAACTTGTTGTTGATGCTCGATGTGATCTTCCACTGCTTGAACCTTAGAATTTTCTCTTAATTTGATGTGTGGATGGTGGATATATCTATATAAAGTGCCATAAAATGGGTCATTTTTGCTACAGTATGGGAAGGAGGTGGTATACCACCATTCAGCAAAGGCCAACCATTTGACTCATTGTGTTTGTTTACAAATACAAAAGCAAAAAGATATGCTTCCAAACTTTGTTACTATCTTAGTTGCCCATCAGATGAGATGATAGATGACTATAGCTAACTAAGTACCAAAATTGAAATGGATCTTTGTCGCTTACAATAACTTTGGGTTTCCATGTACTTTTGAAATGGTTTCCATAAATGCAGTAGAAATTGTACTCGCTTTAAATGGATGAGATAATGTACAAAAGTGTGCATACTTGGTAAGTCTGTCAACTACCACCATGATAACACTCTTTCCTTCCGACTTGGGTAAACCTATGATAAAATCCATTGAAACCTCCTCCCAACATTGGATTGCAATGGATAAAGGTTGTAATAGTCTTGGGGTCTTAATTGTTTCAACTTTATTTTATTGGCAAACCAAACATTATGCCACAAACTTTTGAATATCCGATTTAAGGCCATCCAAAAAAATTCCTTCTTAACCCTGTGGTAAGTTTTTCGAAATCTTGAGTTCCCTCCTAAGGGAGAGGTGTGCAATTCCCTAAGAATATTTTGTTTGAGTTGGGAATTATTACATAGGTATAACCGATCTTTGTACCATAACGATCATTTTTCCAGCTAAATGTATCAGATGTATTGGGACCTTGTTGTAAATTTTTAAATGAGTGCCCACACTTCTTCGTCATTCTTCCATTCATCCCTTGCTTCGTTTATCCAATCTGGTTGGTTAATAGAGATGACGCAAAGAAATGCTTCCACATCCTCATCCCTCCTTGAGAGTGCATCTGCCACAACATTTTGCTTCCCTTTTTTCTAAATAATTTCAAAGTCATAACCGAACATATTTGTGACCCATTTTTGTTGTAAAAAGTATTTAAGACTATCATGACATGATTTTACCTTGAAGTGTCTTCCCATTAGGTAGGGTCGTCATTTCTCAAGTGCATGTAATATTGCCAACATTTCCTTCTCATAAATAGCTCTGTGTAAATACTTTCCTTTGAATAGACGACTTTCGAAATAAATGGGTCTTTTTTCTTGCATTAAAACAACACCAATTCCATTTCCTAAGGCATCACATTCCACAATAAAGGTTTTTGTGAAGTCCGGTGTAGCTAAGACCGGTGCTTGGCACATTGCCTCTTTAAAATGTTCAAAGGCCTTCGTTGCTTCGGGAGTCCATGACAATGCATCTTTCTTCAATGATGTTATTAGAGGTGCTACTATTCTCTCACAATTCTTAACAAACTTGCGATAATACCCTGTCAACCCGAGAAATCCTCGCAGACGCTTTATGGATGTAGGGATTTTCCATTCCTCAATGGTTTTAATTTTGCTAAGTTCTACCTTAACAACTTCATGAGATACAATATGACCCAGATATTCTACCTCTTGTACTCCAAAGAAACATTTGGAGCTTTTTGCATAAAATTGTTTCTCCTCCAATAGTTTGAGCACCTTGTCAACATGTTGAACATGATCCTTCCAAGACTTGTTGCATTAGTATATCATCAAAAAATATTAACAAAATTTTTGTAAGGAAGGGTTTGAAAATGGAATTCATCAACCCTTTTAATGTAGAAGGTGCATTGGTAAGGCCAAAAGGCATGACCAAAAATTCATAATGACCCTCATGAGTTCAAAATGTTGTTTTCGGAAAGTCTTTAGTCTTCATTATGATTTGATGATATCCTGAACAAAGATCCAACTTGGTGAAGTAAATTGATCCATGCAATTCATCCAATAATTCATCAATGACATGAATGGGAAATTTATCTTTAATACTGAGCTTGTTGAGCTCCCTATATTGGACACATGTGCCATGATCCATCCTTCTTGTGAACCAATACTACTAGAGTAGAGAAAGAACTTTGACTAGGTTGAATTATACCAGCCTCTAGAATTTTTGCAACCATACATCCAATTTCACTCTTTTGGGCACAAGGATATCTGTAAGGCCTGATGTTTGGATGAACACTTCCTAGAATTAAATGAATGGCATGATCATGATCACGAATAGGTGGGAGGCCTTTGGGAGTCTCAAATACCTTGAAATGATTGTCCAAGACTTTCTGGAGATCTGGAAAACATATGATTTCGATGTGGGAACCTCTAGTGAACATAATTATGCAATTATACCTCATTGTTCTTTCTTTAGAAGCTTTTTCATTCCGTTAGAGCTGATTATCTTTTCCGGTTTCCCTACAATACCCCTTAATTCAAATTCCTTTCCTTTTGAAGAAAATTTCATGAAAAGTTCTTGAAAATTAAAAGCTATTGTACCCAAGGATTGTAGCCATTTGACTCCTAGTACAACATCAGCACCACCCATTGGAATGGAAATCATTGGGCTATTCAATACATATTCTCCCATTGATAACTTGATATTATGGCACTTTCCAGAGAAATTTATGGTTCCTCCACTTGCAACCATTACTTAACACTCTGGTGTTGGATATCAGAAGCAATTCAATTCCTTGGCTATCTTACAATGAATAAAATTATGGGTACTGTCTGAATCAATCAACACTATTACCTTTTTCTTCTTGATATGCCCTTCTATCTTTATAGTTTGAGGAGTGCTAATTCCAGTCAATGCATTACAAGATATGGTCGGATACATTTCTTCTTTCTCTAGGTTTGTTCCTGGTTTATATCCTCTTATTTTGACATTTTTTGTTCCTTTTTCTTCCTCCTCTTCACAATCTATGTAAAATAATTTCTTCTTAGCATAATTATGACCTTTAGTGTATTTGCTATCACAACCGTAACAAAGCCCTTTTTCTCTTTTTTCTTCCAATTGTTGTGGTGTCAACCTTATAGGTTGTAGGAGGCTAGGGGCAACAATACTTCCATCTTTATAATATTGAGTGGTAGGTTTCCTTGTTGCCATAATTTTGCTTTCCATTTTTCTTGCCAACCTGAATGCCTTCTCCAGTGAATCAGGTTCTTAAAGGCCAACCTCATGTTGGATGTTATCCTATAAAGTCCCTATGAACACATCAACCTTATGCTCCTCTGGAATATCTTTTACCCTTATATTTAATTTTTGGAAGTCCTCAATGTGCTCCATCATTGAACCTTTTTGTTTGAGATTTATCAATTGGCTAAAAAAAGTGTTGCTTTTTGTATCCTCATAATGTGCTATCATTTCATCCATAAAAATTGCCCTAGTGACAATTTGTTTATGAGAGCAAAGCCATCGATACCATACAAACTGATTTGGTTCCAAATATAAAGTTGCAATGCGTACCTTTTGTTTGTTTTGCACATTATGGAGATCAAAATATTGCTCCATCTGTAGTATCTATGTTACGGGATCCTTGCCTTCAAACTTATTCATATCGATCTTTGGAACATGGTGGGTCTTCGATCCAACGTTAGAGTCTGTGAAATCACGATTAACATTTATTTTGTTCTCATCATGAATTTCCTTTACTATCCTTTCGCCATTAGTAAACATTTCTCGTAGAAACTTTGTCAGATCTATCTTCAAATCTTCCATCTTAGCTTCCACACCTTTCTTTAAACCAACCATCTTAGCTTCCATGCCATCCATCTTAGCTTCCACCTCATTCATATTAGATTCTACGCATTTCTTTAAACCGTCCATCTTAGCTTCCATGCCATACATCTTAGCTTCTACGTCATTCTTTAAACCATCCATCTTAGCTTCTGTTACTTTTTGTGAGAGTGAAGTTTGTTGCACTTGGTCTCGTAATTTTGATATATCATGTTGAATTTCTTCCTCTTCTTCATGAGTCATGTTAGAACTTTTAGGTTGCTTACTAGGTGTTTCCATTTTCTTTCTTCGGGGCATCAATTAATTATAATAATGCTTTATGATGCCATTTGAATTCCTTCAAACTCAATTTTCAAACCAAACTTATGCAAAACTAAAAAAAAAAAACTAAACACTTTTTTTCACTTTGTAGGAGCTCGATATTGAATCTGTTATATCTCTGTAATTTCAGATCTCAAAGGTTTGAAATTTCTTCCTGTGGTAGCCCTTGGAATCCTCTTTCTAACCTTGCAAGTTTGATCAAGATTGGATTCTCCAAGGAAGAGTTATGCCAAATCTCCCACGATGACCTAATTACACACTAGTTTAGTAGAGCGAACTTGTGAGAAGTGCCACGCGTCACTATTTCGACCTTAGGACCTGAAACCGATACACATAAAACTACAAACCATCCTCTTTTTGTAACTTCTTACGAAATTTCAATCTGATGCTCAAAAAAAAAAGTTATGACGATTTTCCACAGGTCACATGTTTGAGATATAATTTGGGATCCTGCAAAAACCCTAACTTCCTTGGATCATATTTCAGAAAATATAACAAGAAAAGATTTTAAATTTAGACCTGAGGTTCAGAGAGATTGTGAAACCCTATAATCCAAAGCTCTGATACTAAATGTTATGAAGCCAACTCACTAAAAGATAGATCAACGACTTAGAAATCATCCTCTTCGAGGGGGCAACCTCCTTTACATTACACAAATGAACAATTATTGCATGATACAAATGACAAAACATCCTTTCTATATATAGGAGTCTAAGGGGTCACAATATAACCAAAGTCGAATAACAATAATAATATAAGGGCACAAAAATAACAATAGTGGGCTTCTATGGGGCACAATAATAACAATATGGGGACAATAGGGGCACACAATAACAATAAGGGCTACAGTGACAATATTAATGGGGGAATCATTAGTATTATAGGGACCTAACACCAAGAGGTGGACTTTCTCTCCGTTGGGCCTACTGATCCCGAGACAGGATGTAAAATAAATCCTGGAGAGTATGTCTCTGTGTAGGGCCCAGTGATCCCTGGATTAGGCTGTGGATGCACGGTAAAGCTTGAGAGACTATGAGTCACTCAAATTCCTCACGATGTAGGTGGATAACTCTAGTGGCCTCCACGTTGATTGGTGTTTTTTATTTGTTTTATGAGTCTCACATTCATGCTTGGAATATGACATGGGGGTGATTGGCTGAAGAGAGACTTGATTCAACCAATCTATGGTCAGGTGGAACGTGGTAGTCCCATCTCCGGTTGGTTTATTGCATTCATTAATGAGAAATCCATTCCCTTGATTTTCATGTGCAAATGTATTGATGTATCTGTGGATTTTGATGGATGATATGTTTATGGTAATTTTGTTCCTATTATTTTGGTTATATGTATATTTTATGACAACAACTATGTATGGATCTATTGTGGTAAAAACACACACACCCCCCCCCATTATTGATGTGTTCAAATAATGGGGGCCCTTTCTATAAATTTTTTGGCTTAACACCTTTTAGGATTTTTATTTAGTTGATTATCCTACGCTTTTGTTAATTTTTCATTTTCTTTAGTTTCTTGTTTTGATTGCCTTGTTAAAATCAATTTTTTATAAGCTTCCCATTGACGCTTGTTACGTCTCATTTGGTCAACTGGTTTGAAAATGGTACTCCTTTGAAGTTCCATCATTTATTTAGTCTCGGTTAAAAATGCATAAAATGTAAATATTCCATTTTTGTAAATAAATTAGTTCAATAATGCATTTATTTTAAATAATTAACCCCTAGTTAGTTCTCACTAACATTTTTATTTTTACTTATACAGCCAAATCATGAAACATTGGGATTTCTGTAATTTACTCCAATTTCAAATTAATTACTAATCTCAAAAAACTCAAAATGTCAAAGTGGCTGTAGTTTAATTTTTATTTTTATAAAGTGGTTGTAGTTTAAATAGAAAATACCACTCCAAACAAACCCCACTTAATTTCATTTTATAACTTAAACAAACCCCATTAAGCTTCGACTCGAAATAAAATAAATAATAAATTTTTTACAATACGATCGCGTCCATCACAAATTGCACTTCGCAAAATTCATAACAAATCAAGTTTTCAAAACTTTACAATGAACCTTTTAAAAGAATATGTGATGTAATGTTTTTATGCGATGCGATAATGCGACATGCATATCGCAATTTTAATAAGCTTCTCAACATTAAAAATTAAAGGATTTGCGATTGGAAAATGCAATGTGTTAAAAAATTTAATACAAAGTTTTTTATCCCTTATGCCTCACGTACCTCCACCACACTCACCTCACACTCCACTCCCCATATCCCTCCATAAACTCACGTGGATGAATTAATGGGTTTGGATTCATTTCAATGGTTTGTTTTATGGATTTTGGGTTTGGATTGATTCCAATGGTTTGTAAATTAATTTTTATATTCTTTATA
>APFE031724665.1:143747-165680 GCA_000404065.3 Pinus taeda
CCTGTAGATCACCTGGTAATGCAATGTACTAAAGCAAAACACTTGATCTACTTCTACAAACAATTTAGCGGAAGCTTAATCAACCATGAGCAACATCAATAAGAACATATATAACTGATAGGAAGGAATTAATCACACATAACACATAATATATCACTGGGGAAAGCACCAACATAAAACCCCAACGCTATATTATCAATCAAGTGGAAATCCTCTTCAACATACAACAAGAATCAGCTCAATAGCTATCCTGCTCTCTCTGTATTATGATGATATTCAATCAGAAGATGAAAATCATGGACTACCTAGGCCTCAATATATAGGCCACAAGTCCTTCAATCTCCTATAATAGATCCTTCTCCATGCAAGGAATACTTACTAGAAATATCCAAACATCTGATAGTACACTGTCCCACATCTGATCTCAACTATGTCTCTGACATAACTGACATGCAACAGTTATCCACGAGTGAATGCTCAGTTATCTGAAATAATAGTTGTCACATGCATGCAAGCGTTAAAAAACTATATTTCATTATTTTAACAACTTGTTAAGATAATCTAACTGGACTTGACTAGTTAGAACTAAGTCAACTGATTCTCTCATTATAGAACTCATACTTATTCCCTCAAACAGTGGAGGAAATTAAGGATATATTTCTCAATCAGTGGGACAACTCATGTGCATGCTCACAAAGACTTCAAATTTGAATTTCCTTAACTAATTAACTCAACTGGAATTAATTAATTAATATTTCCAACTGCTGTTAAGACCAAAATTAATTTTACTTCCTATAGATAGACTAGGGACTGCTATAAATAGGAAGGGACCCAGAAATGATATTTTTAGTAGTTTCACCTCTCACCCAAGGTGGACAATGACCTCAGTGGCCAAACTGTTATTTTTAGACATGCTATTTTTAGCATGTCTATTTTTAGCACATTCTAAATTTAACATTTCTTGTTGCACATTTTTCAATAGCTAAGATGAATGTCATGGAAGCTAAGATGAATGGCGTGGAAGATAATATGGATGGCGTGGAAGCTAAGATGGATGGTTTAGAAGTAAACATTGAAGCTTTGAAGAGAGACATGGAAGGTTTGAAAGGAGGTTTGGAAAAGTTGCTACAAGAAATGCTTCCTAATGGTGAAAAGGTAGTTTAGGAAACTCATGATGAGAATAAAAGAAATGTTAATCATGATTTCGTAGAATCTAACATTGGATTAAACACTCATCATGTTCCAAAGATCGATATGAGGAAGTTTGATGGTAAGGATCATGTAACATGGATACTACAAATGGAGCAATATTTCGATCTCCATAATGTACAAAACACACAAAATTTACGCATTGCAACTTTATATTTGGAACCCAATCAGTTTGTATGGTATCGATGGCTTTGCTCTCATAAACAAATTGTCACATGGTAAATTTTTATGGGGGAAATGATAGCACATTATGAGGATACAAAAAGAAACACTTTCTTTAGCCAACTGATAAATCTCAACAAAAGGGTACAATGGTGGAGCACATTGAGGACTTCCATAAATTGAATATAAGGGTAAAGGATATTCCAAATGAGCATAGAATTGATGTGTTCATAGGGACTTTAAAGGATAAAATCCAACATGAGTTTCACCTTTGGGAACCTGATTCATTGGAGAAGACATTTAGGTTGGCAAGAAAAATTGAAAGAAAAATTATGACAATAAGGAAGCCTACCACTCACAACTATAAAGATGGAAGTGTTTCTGCCCCTAGCCTTCCACAACCTACCAGTTTAACACCTCAAAAATTGGAAGAAAAAAGAGAAAAAGGGATTTTTTACAATTGTGATAGTGAATACACTAAAGGTCATATGTATGATAAGCAGAAATTATTTTACATAGATTGCGAAGAGGAGGAAGAAAAGGAACAAGAAACATCGAAAGAAAAGGATACACACTAGGAACCAACCCTAGAAAACGAAGAAATGGATCCGACCATATCTTGTAATGCATTGGCAGGAAGTACCACTCCTCAAACTCTCAAGATAGAAGGACATATCAAGAAGAAAAAGGTAATAGTGTTGATTGATTCAGGTAGCACCCATAATTTTATTCATTGTAAGATAACCAAGGAATTAAATTACTTCCTATATCCAGCACCAGAGTGTCAAGTAACGGTTGCAAAAGGAGGAACCATAAATTTCTCTGGAAAGTGCCATAATATCAAGCTATCCTTGGGAGAATATGTATTGAATAGTTCAATGCTTTCAATTCCAATGGGTGGTGCTGATGTTGTACTAGAAATCTAATGGCTACAATCTTTGGGTATGATAGCTTTTAATTTTCAACAACTTTTCTTGAAAAAAAATTCAGAAGGAAAGGAATTTGAATTAAGGGATATCGCAGGGAAATTGGGAAAGATAATCAACCCTAACAGCATGACAAAGATTCTAAAGAAAGAAAAACAAGGCGTAATTGCACAATTATGTTCACTAGAGGCTCCCACATCGAAATCATCTATTTCTCCAGATCTCCAAAAAATTTTGGATAATCATTCCAACGTATTTGAGACTCCCAAAGGCCTCCCACATATTTGTGATCATGATCATGCTATTCATTTGATTCCAAGAAGTGTTCCTCCAAACACCAGGCCTTACAGATATCCATATGCCCAAAAGAGTGAAATTGAATGTATGGTTGCATAAATGCTAGGAGGCTGGTATAATTCAACCTAGTCCAAGTTCTTTCTCTCCTCCAATAGTATTGGCGCACAACAAGGATCAATCATGGTGCATTTGTACAAATTATAGGGAGCTCAACAAGCTCACTATTAAAGATAAATTTTCCATTCTTGTCATTGATGAATTATTGGATGAATTACATGGAGAAATTTACTTCACCATGTTGGATCTTCGTTCAGGATATCATCAAATCAGAATGAATACTGAAGACATTCCAAAAACAACATTTAGAACTCATGAGGGTCATTATGAACTTTTGGTCATGCCTTTTGGCCTTACGAATGCACCTTCTACATTTGAAGGTTTGATGAATTCCATTTTCAAACCCTTCCTTATAAAATTTGTGTTAGTATTTTTTGATGATATACTAATTTACAACAAGTCTTGGAAGGATCATGTTCAACATGTTGACTGGGTGCTCAAACTATTGGAGGAGAAACAATTATATGCAAAAACCTCCAAATTTTTCTTTGGATTACAAGAGGTGGAATATCTAGGTCATATTGTATCTCATGAAGGTGTTAAGGTAGACCCTAGCAAAATTAAATCCATTAAGAAATGGAAAATCCCCACATCCATAAAGCATTTGCAAGGAATTCTTGGGTTGACAGGGTATTATCAAAAGTTTGTTAAGAATTATGGGACAATAGTAGCACCTCTAACAACATTACTAAAGAAAGATACATTTTCTTGGACTTCAGAAGCAACAAAGGCCTTTGAAAACCTTAAAGAGGCAATGTGACAAGCACTGGTCTTAGCTATGCCAAACTTTACAAAAACCTTTATTGTGGAATGTGATGCTTGCAAAATTAAAGACCCATTTCTTTCGAAAGCCGTCTAATCAAAGGAAACTATTTACACAAGGCTATTTATGAGAAGGAAATGTTGGCAATACTACATGCACTTAAGAAATGGCGACCTTACCTAATGGGAAGACACTTCAAGGTAAAAAAGGATCATGATAGTCTTAATACTTTTTAGAACAAATATTATCTTTAGAAGAGAAGAAAAAATGGGTCACAAAGATGTTGGGTTATGACTTTGAAATCATCTACAAAAAAAGGAAGCCAAATGTTGTTGCAGATGCACTCTCAAGAAAGGACGAGGATGTGGAATAATTACTTCATGCAATTTCTATTATCCAGCCAGATTAGATAAATGAAGTAAGGGATGAATGGAAGAATGATGAAGAAGTGTTGGCACTCATTCAAAAGTTACAGCAAGATCCTAGTACATCTGATACATTTAGCTGGAAAAATGATTAGTTATGGTACAAATATCACTTATACCTCTGTAATAATTCCCAAATCAAACAAAAGATTCTTTTGGAATTGCACACATCTCCCTTAGGAGGGCACTCAGGATTTTTAAAAACTTACCAAAGGGTTAAGAAGGATTTCTTTTGGGATGACCTTAAATCTAATATTCAAAAGTTTGTGGTAGAATGTTTGGTTTGCCAACAAAATAAAGTTGAGACAATCAAGACCCTGGGTCTGTTACAACCTTTATCCATTCCAAGTCAATGTTGGGAGGAGGTTTCAATGTATTTTATCACGGGTTTACCCAAGTCCAAAGGAAAGAGTGTCATCATGGTGGTAGTTCATAGAGTTACCAAGTATGCAAACTTTTGTGCATTATCTCATCCATTTAAAGCCAGTACAGTTGCTACTGCATTTATGGAAACAATTCAAAAGCTACATGGAAACCCAAATATTATTTGTTAGTGATAGAGATCCCATTTTCACTAGAAATTTTTGGACAAAATTATTTTCTTGTCTAGGTACTCAGTTATATCATAGCTCATCTTATCATCCTCAATCTCATGGGAAAACTTAGATAGTGAACAAATGTTTGGAAGGATATCTTCGTTGCTATGTATATGATAAACAGACACAATGGGTCAAGTGGTTGCCTCTGGATAAATGGTGGTATAACACTTCCTTCCATACTGCAGCAAAAATGACCCCATTTATGGCACTTTATGGATATCATCCATCGTGCATCACATCATCTTTAAAATAAAATTCTAAGGTTCAAGCAGTGGAAGATCATATCAAGCATCAACAACAAGTTCTCCAACTCTTAAAGGATAACCTCACTTTGGTGCGTAATAGAATGAAACAATAGGTAGATGAACATCGCAATGAAAGAAGTTTTGATGTAGGTGATTGGGTATTTCTACAACTACAACCATATAAACAAATGTCCCTCAAGTAAGCTAAGAAGGATAATAAATTATCACCAAAGTATTATGGTCCGTACAAGGTGTTACAAAAGATTGATTCTATGGCATACAAATTGGAGCTTCCTGCATATTCCCGAGTGCACCTAGTTTTCCATGTTTTATGCTTAAAGAAGGTTATAGGTGACAAGATCCTAGTTCAAACAATATTTCCATAACTTGACAAAGAAGGAAAAATCATATTGGAAATTGAAGCAGTCATAGAAATAAGAAATCGACAGCTGTGCAATCGATCAATTTCAGAGTATCTCATCAAGTGGAAGAACTTACCTACTGAAGATTCTGCATGGGAGGATGAGAATTTTATACAGAAGCATCCAGAACTACAAAAGCATTGAGGACAACACTTTTTTGAAGGAGAGGGGCATGTTAGGTCCATATAATACTAGTGCATTCCATTATTATTATTGTCATAGTAGCCCCTTATTTCTATTGTTGTGCCATTACATTATTATTGTTATGTCATCTCTGATTATATTGTGGCCCCTTAGACTCCTATATATAGAAAGGAGGTTTTTCATTTGTATCATCAAAGAATTGTTCATTTGTGTAATTTAAAGGAGGTTTTCCCTCAAAGAGGTTGATTTTGAAGTCGTTGATCTCTCTTTTCTTCTATTTTGTGAGATGGTTGCATAAAATATATATGCAGATTCATGCTACAAATGAGGTTGGATTACATCAACACCAGATCTGAGTTTTATGGACCCGACTTGGGACATAACTATGATCATTGTTCGGCCTTCAAAATTTCATTCATTTCACCCACTTTTACTTCATTTTCCTTCATTATTTACCATATTCTGCAACTCCATAACCATGCATTAAGACCATTTTCATGATTAAATATGGGATTAGACATATTATTTTCCAATACATTTATTTTTGTATTTTCCAATTTGTTTATTTTGGATGAGTTGTGTGATGTGTGTAGGCATATTTGAAGATACCAAATGTTGTAGTGGCTACAACCACACTCCAAAATTTTTCCTTAGCTTCATTTTGGAGCCTCCCTACCAACCATCCTTAGCAGCATGTCTTGCATTGCCTAGGTAATTATGCTTTCAGTTGAGTTTCTCTGGCATAACAACTTGTGTCTGATAATTTATTTGTCTTTCACCCACAAGATGACCTCCCATGACTTGGTCTCAAATTATTTCTTGTGCTGACTTGAAAAACTGCACAGCACTAGAGGGTAATTAGCCTTGCTCTCTGGAATTACCCAATGCATCCTGGTAGCGAATACTTCTCTTAGGATTGCGCAGAGCAGGCAGGTAGTATTCCCCAAGAAAATTGAGTAGAGAAGCCCATCATGGGGCTTGCTCTAAATAATTTCGTAGTTCTGGCTAGAAGCCCTAGCTTCAGTCCAGAAATTGCACAAACCTTGAGGGGCATCCAGATCCACTTAACCCAAAAATTGTATAGAAGTCATCCCATGGATTGCTAACCATTGCATGTGCTCACAAGTTGGCTAATTCTCTCCAAGATTGTGCAATCTTACCTTGCATGCATGGGCAATTTTTCTCGAAAAAGAAAAATGGAAAAAAGAGAAAATCATCGCTAGATTTTAGGGATCTATTTTTAGTAGCTGGGGGTTACATGCAAAATCCGTTTTAGAAACCTCTCGCCAAGTGTTGCCTTTTCCTAGATTTTTGGCATGCAAGTCATAAACCTCGATCTTGTCAAAACTATTTATTTGATGCCTCATATCTCATTCTTCAATTTCGATCTTGGAGCTCTAGCATTCCTAGCGCATCTAGGAACCCTCAGTAGACTCATCACAACTTTTTCTAGGTAATTCCACTTTTCATGTCTTTTGCTGCTTTTCTGTCACTTTTTAAATTTCGATTTGTGTGACTATTGTTTGCTTGGTTTTATTGAATGCTTGTTGTCGTTTAAGTGTATGTTATCTTGTAGAAGCATTGTTTCGAGTTTTGCATTTCATTTCCTTATTGTCGCATGCATGACACTATTTCTACACTAATGGTCGTCGTTGTGGTGACTTGCTTCACACACTTCATTGTTTTCCCATCTGACTGAATCCCACATTTACTGATTGCATGTATGTTTATTCACTCATGCCCTCACCCATATTTTCACATGCATTCAGTCCTTATTGATTTTTAGTCGCACGTTGATAGGTTTGCACTGCCTTGGCCCAAACCTTGCTTTTCCTGGCTTGCACTGATCATTTCTTGGATGGAAGGCCTTCCCTTGGTCCCAGGAATTGCGCACAGACTGCCTCACACTGACCTCCCAGGCTGTGATCTACACAACTTTGAGAGACAATGCCTAAGTTGGCCCCCAGGATTGCTTAGTACAATTTCCCTGGTAGCAGTGATGTTGACTGAAAATGCGCAGTTCCAGTCCTCAGAAGGCAAAGATGGACTGTGCTCTTTGTAGTTTGAGAAGTTAGTCATCTCACTGGTAGCCTAGACTATGCTATGCACAGTTCTAGCAGTCAGTCTCCCAGCCTCTCTCAAAGAAATCTGCGCAATTTCCCTAGCCAGTCAGTCAGGTGTGTTGCATGTCAATCATCAAGTTGATTTTGGTTTTCAACTTGTAGGTTTTAACCCCATACAAAAATTACCTTCATATGAATTCTAAATCACAGGAAAAATAAAAATGCGAGAGCATAACACATAAA
The DNA here is from genome assembly GCA_000404065.3 of Pinus taeda. Lineage (NCBI taxonomy): Eukaryota > Viridiplantae > Streptophyta > Pinopsida > Pinales > Pinaceae > Pinus > Pinus taeda. Next base: position 151,363 of record APFE031724665.1, read on the forward strand.
ACACATATACACAGAGATTTCCCACTGGACCCCAAAACCAGGACTACCAGCTTGATTTTTCATTCTGTTCCTTTCAATTTTACAATACATATTTATACATGCAGAAGCATCCAATACCACGGACTGAAAAACCATCACGTCCAAAACCATGGACCAAAAACCACAGGTAGGTTCGCCCAACCTAATATAGGGTCCAAAAATTTTTTTCCCGGGGCGCTACCCCGGACCCTGTAGAGGGGGGCTACCCGCCCCCCTCAAACCCCCCGAACAGTGGGGGCTGCTGCCCCCCTTGTGACCCCTCCGCTGCATAATTGGCGCAATGAAGGGGGGGCTCTGCCCACCCTCTAACCCCCCGATTCACTACGTAGGTTAGTCGTGGAAAGAATATAACACAACCCAACACAACTAACAATTTTCTTGTCATGAGTGTTATTCTGTCTCTAGGCATCATAGGTGTTCATTAGTATCTCAGAAGTACAGGTACAATGGGTTCCGAGAGAGCAGGGTCAAAGGACACCATAGAGAGCACAACTGGAGATACTAACATGTCCATAGACAAGGAGATCAAGATCACATGGTAGGACATCAATGAAATCTTTTCAGGAACCTTTGAGGAGAATCTGGAGGACCGCAAAGTCTATGTCAACATACACAAGTCAGGCTTGTACCGGGTTGCATGTAAGTATCTTGTATTTCCATGCACGGACATGATCCACTGGATTGTCTCGCATAATGATCTCAAGACAATGGTGTTGAGCAGTGTCAATGGAACAGAACTTGCTACCTTCGGGGTAAAGAAATTTAAGGAGATGTATCACTTGTCGCAACTGGTGAATAGAATGGATGCACTCTTCACTAATCCCAACACCAATGTGAACTCAAGAGACATCTTGAAGAGTTGGGTAAGAGATTCATCTAAGTTCACGATGACACCCAACTAGGTATACATGATAAAGACATTGCGGAAGGCTTATCAGTTCTTGGTGATATTCATATACTACTTATATGGCCAAGAGAGTACAAATACCTTCCCACAGAGTTGGGTGATTGTGTTGGACCATTTGGTGAATGAAGGAAAACCTTTCAACTGGTTCGACATGTTGGCTCTCCAGCTAAAGGGGAAAGTAACAAAGGCCTGACATCTTCCCAAGGGTCAACAAGTGAAACTTTTGATGTTTGCTTAATTTCTTGATGAAATTTGTTCCCGCCAACAGTTCCCTGGCTTGGATTGGGCATGGAAACCTTCAGAACATTCCATGCACATCTATTGCAAGTTGTTCTCCGAGTGCAGTTTCCGTGGAGTTATACTACAATTATCAGACCACTTCTTCACCCCAGTGTACAGGATGATATTTGAGCATGATCCACTTTGCATTTCACAGGCATCGATGGAGGCATTATTTAACATAACATATTAGTATGCCTCACCCCTTGGTACCTTCATCCAGATGTACAGCACAAAGAAGGCTCTAGATGTGTTACTGAAGTTTTCCAAGGACAAGTTGGTCATGCAAGAGGTTTCATACCACATTTCAACAGGCTTGTCAGTGAGACTGCACAAGAAGAAGAAGGCACCTTGGTCTGCTCTTCCTTTATGGATTGGGTTGTATGAGATCTAGAGTCTCAAGCATGTTGAGGTCGAGATGGAGGAATTCAAGAGATTCACCTTTGACACTAGAAGTTTCAATCCATACGTCTCACACTATGTAGGGAAGGACCATTGTACGAGAGTGTATCATCCTTGGATCCATGGGGCATTTCATTGGCCTGAGGAAGACCCATGGAGATATTGCTACAACTCCTCAAGGCTCAATGAACTAGTCAGAGTGGTTGTAGAATGGTCAGCAATGCACAAGGCAACAATAATTAATAGAGTAGCAACATCAGCAGTAGTAGAGAGCAGGAGACCTACGCCGGAACAAGGAAAAAGGAAGATTTTCGACACCACATAGGAGAAGCAAAGCTTCAAGTTCATTGAAGATCCACTTATAGAAAGAGAAGCTTTGAAGATTGAAGCAAAGAGGTGACAACACAACAAAAGGATTGCACAAAGATAGAAGGAGAAGTAGAGACTAGAGAAAGCAAATAATAAGTTGCAAGAGGTAAAGGGACAACTAAGGGAAGAACAAGAGATGCATAGCAGGGAGAAGGAAGTGCAGCAAGAATAGGAACAACATGAAGCGCAATGTGCAAACATTGATGAAACTGCGGAGATACAGGTTAAAGAAGCAAAACAACAGGAAGATAACAAATAGGGTGAGAAGTCGTAGGAAAATGACTTTTCTCAGGAGATTGAACAGATGTTGGAGTAGATGGACACATATATGGTTCAGCCGGGAACAACATCAAAACATAGACATCATGCCCAAGGAACAAGAGGTCACTCCACAAGCTTCGCCACATCTAGAAGTAGAGCAAGTTCCAAGTGATCAAGGAGACACTGTCATCCTTGAAGACAATCTAGAATTAGATGTGCACAACATATCCTTTGGCGATCCACAACATAAAGTTGTGCAATGGTGCAGAGTGCCCACTCCAGATGTCCATCCATCTCCTGCCATTTTCAAGAATGAGTGATTGTGTCCAATGTGCACAGACATCTAACTGAATTACCCGATGCTACAAGGGCATATTCTGAGGACACCAGATCAAGTGTGATATTCTTGATAGCTAATAATGAGTGCATGGCTAAGGAATTGCAAGCGACCAAGAAAAGAGAAGAACAAGCTACAACATCTGCTAGAGAAGAGTGGAAGAAAGCGATACTTGATGAAGTATCATTGCTTGAGATAGTCATGTGGATGTTGTACTTCAGGTTTGTCACCATGCATAATTCAGTTGTCCATCTTAATGGTTGGCAACAGTGCTGTGCTAAGAGAGCACACATCTTGACAAACATACACACTGTTGTAGACCACATGCAAATATGGACAATAAGGTACAAGGGAGCACTGTTGTACTTGCTGAAGATGATGAATCCAAGGGTAGTAGAGTTGAAAGCACACATCTAGAGTCAGATCCAGAACTATGAGGAACTCTCGCAACTCATCACAAGTTTGCAGGATTCACATGCACTTGTGTTCAGGAGGATGGATGTCATTGTGCGCATGCGTGTGATCCCATCCATTGGCACACTCACTGAGGTGGAAGAAAAGAGTCAAGTCTGACTAGAGCTAGACATGTACTTTGAGCAGTTGATGCACAGAACCACCAGCACAGATTTGCAGTTGAGCGCAAACATCATGTACAAGTATGTCACTAGTCTGACTGAACTCATGACCATGTTGTGCATGCTACATGATGAGTTGGATAGAGGTGCCAAACCAATGTACTTGAATGCAATGGAGGCAAGAGTTCGCTTTCAGAAGGATGTCACCACAATGTATGTGGACACTATAGCAGACTACCAAGCTTGGCATCAGTTTTCCACCAATGATCATCAAGAGGATGTTGACGAGTTAGTCTTCCCACAATTATCTGAGTCTCAATGATGTCTTGTCTAGCTTACTCAAGCACATTTTTTCTCATGTGGTCTTCCCATAGTTGTCTGAGTTTTAGTGATGTCTTGTTCAGCTTACTCAAGCACATTTTTTCTCACATGGGTACATGTGCAGAATATATTGTAAACATGTTGTAAAGGGAAAGAACAAGTGTCAATAGTAGAATGTAAACAATCATGTTTAAGTTGAAGACTCATGAGGGTAGTCCAAGAATCACAAAGGGGAATGTCAAGGGTCACCCCACCCTTTGTTATATATAGAACCTCATAACTCATTGTACAGGCTTTTGGGAGCTAAGATTCTGATTGGTATAACTTAGAGAAAGCTTGGAGTGTATTGTAACAAGCCTTGACTCCTCAACAGTGAAGAGCGAGTACATATCTTTGGAGGAGCAAGCGAGAGTGATTGTAACATTCCACTATTGGGGCTAGTGGTTGTCATGGTTGCATGTATGATTGGATCTTTCACTCTTTTAATATAACAGAGCCAACACATTTTATGCATGTATTGTTATTGTAGTTCGACTATTCTAGTTACTCTAACAGTGTGTGTAGTTGTAACTTATGAATTTATGTATGGACTATTCCATATGTGTTTATATGAATCTTGCCAAAGCATGTGTTTGATTTAACTCATCACTTAGGATTTTTGACTATTTTGCTTTCCATCTTGTGATGTCTTTTAGCCCGTGTGTTCCCTTTCAAGCTGCATACTATTACAGGCTTCTAAGAGGTGCACTCCTCTCCCCTTCTGTGTGTTAAAGCCTTTCCATGCATCTTCCCTGACTTGCTACAAGGTCACACCTTTGCTTCCAACAAGGACATATTACTTACCTCTATGTGCAATCATAGTCAAGGTGATATCGTACTACCCACTGGTGGGACTCCTACTCAAAACGGTCTAAGGTCTAGTTAGGAATTCTTACCGAGGAGATCCCTTGACATGTTGGCAGGTCCAGCACAGTCAACATTTATGGCGCTAGAAGGAGGTCCAGATGACATGCTGAGTCCTCACAATCTATTTTGAATCTTCGCACATATATCATGGAGTTTGTTATAGCTTGGCCTTCGAAATGTCTATCCAACGGATATATCTTTCAAGTCGAGAGCGAGTTCTGGGATGACTTGTCACAAATCACGTATGATGGTGAAGGTGAAGTAGCATGTCCTGAGCACTTAGATGACTTCCATGCACTCATGGAGAGCTTGAAAGATCCCAATGAAACTATGGCTTGTATGCTACCCACACACATATTTCACGACTACCCATTAGCATACTACCTCATGGCTCGATGCACTCATTCAAACAGTTCAGTGAAAAAATATAATATGTTTTTCTCCATTTTGATCATGAAGAACTTCATAAGAAAATGTTACAACAACGGAAGGCCCCACATGAATCTGTAATGGAATTTTGGAATCACTCTCATCTTCTCTCTTTTGAAGCTCCAAACAGTAAGATGCATTTCCAATAGCTTTTTGAAATATTCAAGTGTGTCTTTACCATATCAATAAATCCAAGAGAAAAAATAAAGCTCAAACCCCTCTCAGCATAATTTGGTGATGGAGTTGCACAATCACAAGTAGACAAGGTTGATGTCGCAAGTGACTGTCTGTCTTCCTCTCATCAAACAAATCCACCCCCACAAAGTGATGTGGGAGAGTGTGCACACAAGTTTATTAAACTGTCACCTTTCCCCACCCCACCTACTCTCAATCTCTGTGTAGATTTATTTGGGAAGCCCATGGGTTGTCATATGCACTTGTTACCTCAACCTCTATCCCCATATTCTGTTGATCCCCCAGATTGTAATCTCTTGTGTTCTTCTGTTTTGGACTCCACACTTGTTGTGAATGAGGATAAAACTATCGACAAAGTTTATGTTGCACAACCAACCTGCACTGTAATTTACGATGAGTATGACTGGGAATCTAAACATGAACCCATAGTGAAGGATAACCTCCTTCCGTCCACACCTCCTCCACTTTTTCCTGACATCTTTGGTGATGCTGCTATCTCTAATTTTCTTTGTGAAGATTCATCCCTAGATGCATCTACTTCTAATCATTTGCAGGACACACTCGATGTCAGTCCATCATTTGACAGCGGAGATGACAAATATTTCATTGAGAATCCACTTGATTATTTATCTACTATTTTCAGAAACGCAGAGGGTGAACATTCTTTCTTCTCATCTACCCCTATATATGATTCATCAGATCATGAGGATGTCGATGAACTCACTGATTTTTCTGATCGTAGCTGTCATGATCTCTTTAATCCTATATTCAATCATGATTTTAATTCAATCGTTGTTGATCTTTCCAAGCCACCCATTTTCGATGATCTAACTATCGATGAAGTTGAAACCCCGTAGGATGTCGAAGCACTTTAGCCTGAGCTGATGGTTATGTCAGGCCCTCGCTGGCCTGCGGTTAGTTTCACTTCTGGTCAGGAAATTTTTGAACCACCCAAGGCTCCTCATCACTCATATGCATGCATTAAAGATTAATCCAATACATCGATTTTGCTTCCTCCACCCAAATCACATGATCCTATCGATCATGCATTGGAGGAATCATACAAAATAAGCACGCTTGTTAAATGTAAGTTGTCTCTCTTTCTCATGTTTTCTCATCTGTCACAGTCAAAAGAGTGCACATGCTTATCATCTACACGTAGTGTTGTTGGCTACTCAAATTGTTATTGATTAAACAGTCAAGTACCACATTAAATTGTCAACTCGGGAAAGTCCTTTTGTTTCAAAGGTTACCTCGTACTATATGCACTTAATTCTAAAAGCATTAAAGGCTGTAGTACAAACAGATCTGCTTCCTATCAAATCCTTACTCTGTGTTACAGCAGTCATAAACTATTGCAGAAATGAGATGAAATCGATTAATGGTAACAAATCTACAGAAAGAAATGTTGGCCGTTTGTAACAGAGGACCAGGACCCTGTCCTTAGAATAAGGATGTTCAGCGCCTACCTCTGTGACCAGTCGCCAATACACACTAAAAAATCCTAATCACCGGTGACACACTTCTCACTGCGCCAATCGATCAAGGAAATAGTGTGTCAGTAAAAAGGAAATATCAGAAGCAAGGCTAAAAATGTACAGAAATCACACACACACTTAACATGAAAGAAATGGGTGAATCTTGTGAAGAAGGTGGGCCCTGTACCTCTCACAAGATTCCCCTGAACACAGATGCTAGGTTAAAATGCTTAGAACAGTGCTTTATTCATCTGCCAAAAAGTCCAGTTACAATAGAAGTTCAGACTCTCTGCACTACAATACTTCTGTTATAACTTGCTAGCTTTCAACTGTAGATGTCTCCTCTTTATAGAGGAGACATCTATTACAATAGATTGTCATTATTCATTCAGTTTGATTCTTCTGTACAAAAATAGGAATTAATTTCCTGTTACAGCATACTGTTACAACAATGTATATCTTTGTCGTCCTTTGTTTAATTGGATCCTTCCGCTGTTGCAAAACTGGTAGTCTTCATCTATCTCCTCGGGGTCCTTGTGCTATCCTTGGCTATTCTGCTGTTGTTGTCGATTTGGTAAATCTCAACTGTTCCTAGTGTTCCAGCATCTGCGACTAAGTTTGGTTGATCGGGCTATATCATCATCGGCCAAGTATAGTTCTGCCACGCTTCAGACGGTTACTGTTTTCATTTTGGGCAAATTAAGACTTTTCCTGCTTTAGTCAGTTGTTGTTTCTGGGGTTGCAGCAACTTCACAGTTGCTATTTCTGGTGTTGCAACAACTGTGAATTACGATTCTATGGACTTTGAACAGTTCCAATCAATTGTCAGCGACTTAGCCAATTTCCAAAGATTAATTGTAAAGAATAACATGAGTATGTGTTGAATAATTAAACATATAGCAAATGAGGAGAGTTACTTCATACCTTGGAATGATGAGGTCAAAATGATATCAAGGGTTTCTACTTATGGGCTAAAAAGGGTAATATCATAACAAAATATGAGGTCAAAAGTAGACAATATGGAGTCCTAACATCCCCCACAACTGAAAGGGTTGCATGTCCTCATGCAACGTTTACTCTGAATCTGAGTCAGAGTACTAGGATGAACAGTGTAAGTTGTTGATACAGTAGCTAAAGAAGGTTTTATCAGACCTGCTTTTGAATCCCTGGACACTCTCTAATTGCTACCATACTGCTACCTCCTCCTTTTTGGTCAATTTGTAATGAGCCTTATATTACTGACCACGTAACCACAAGAGAGGAAAATGAAAATGGTAGCCAATCCACCTCTCAGCACAGTTTTCCATACATTTGACATAATAAGGTATGCGTGAAATTGCTACCTGAAGATTGAGGGGATTGTAAGGATGATATTCCTGTCTCTCTTTGGGACAATGTTCCCAAAATAACTTGTTTGCTTCGATGGCCAGTGCCCCTTTTGTTTTTGCATAATGCTGACAGTCCTGCAAGACCGCTGCCTGTAGCTTCCTCATATGATCAACCAACTCTGGATTACTTATATTTTTTCGATGTTGTGCAATGAAGGTAGGTGCATTCTGTGGTTCATTTCGAATCCAAAGGAGGCAGTTCTACTCATTATGCTCTGCTGACATATAGGCATTTTTCCAAGTCAATTGATTAGCTAGAAAAGAGATGAAGGCTCTTATTTGGATATCACCAAAAATAGGGAGTATATTCATTACTCTATCCTCAGGCATGGCCTCATTGTGAAGATAGAGTTCACAGAGCAAGTTTTGATCATTATGTGGTGCTTATCTGAATGTTTCAATAAATCGATCAGGTGTATCAACTTGGTATGGTCTTCCATCTCTAATTGCTTTTATTTGCAAGAATGCCAACTGTTCTCTCAAGAATATTGCATAATTGAAAGAGGGTTTTCTTGTAGCCAGTACCCTCTGAACCAGATCGAAGGCACGGGACAGCCTAGCTTTTACCTCCTTGTTTTCTTTATGTTGAGCTCGAGACTGTTCAAGTGCATCCCAATTTTTGTATGCATAGATGAACCAGGTTGACTTTTGTTGTTGGAATGCCTTCCCTTGTGAAAGCTCGTATTCTTTTCTCCATGTGTCCTTTAGTTGTTGAAAACTAGAGGTCTCCGTGTGAGCATCACTGATGCAGGGGGGTTCAGTCTGTGCATAAGCGTCACTGACACAAGGGGGTTCAGTCTGTGCATAAGCATCACTGAAACAGGGGGGTTCAGTCTATGTATAAGCATCAAAAAAGGATTTCTGTTCTGTAGTAGTTTGGGTGGCCCACGGTGGTTCTATGTCTTCCTCCACAACTCTTGAAAAACCTGCTGGTTCTTGTGTGCCAGCAGGCTGCTCTGTTTCTTCTTTTACAATTCTTAGAAAGCCTGCTGGTTCTTGTGTAACAACAAGTTGATCTATTTTTGCTCCTGCAACTCCTGCTGGTTCTTGTGTAACAGCAGGTTGTCATGTTTCTACTCGTGCAACTCCTGCTGGTTCTTGTGTGACAGCAGGTTGTCCTATTTCTGCTCCTGCAACTCCTGCTGGTTCTTGTGTGACAGCAGGTTGTTTCGTTTCTTGTCCTGCAACTCCTGTTGGTTCTTGTGTGACAACAGGTTGTTGCGTTTCTTCTGCTGCCATTCCTGATGGTTCTTTTGTAACAATAGGTTGTTCTGTTTTAATTACAGCAACAGGTTGTTCTGTTTTGACTACAACAGCAGGTTGCTCTATTTTGATTCCAGTAGCAGAGAGCTGTGGATTAGCTTCGGTCATTGGAACCTGGACTATCTTATATCCTTCTTGAGTGTACAGCTCACCACACTCACTGCACATATACTCATTGTATTGACTCTTTTCTGTTACAGACACTACCCGTGCTAAGAAGTCGAGATTATATTCATTCTGATAGGATTCCTTAACCATTATTATCTCCTGCTGATAATCCTTAATTTGAGATTTTAAAAACTCAATTTCTTCCTGCAGGGAGGCTATGGTAGGCGGAGCTTGTGTATTTGCAGGCTCTAACAGAGGAAGGGATTGTTGTTCCACATCCATTTGGTCATTTGCATCCTCAACAGGTGGTTCTTTTGTGTCACCTATTGGGTTACTGGTTGGTTCTTGTGTAACAACCACTTGCCCAATATCACCTTGGGTGTCTACTTTAGATTTTTCGACAGCTGGTTCTTGTGTAGCAGCTGCCTCAGAAAATGATGTCACAAAATTGTCAATGCTCTGCATCTCAGCCCCAGAGGGTGAGGAAAGGGACTGCTCCGGGATGATTGGAATGTGAGGTGTTAGGGTGATGGGTGGAGAATTGGGGATCACAGGGGTGGTGGGTTTAACTGCTACAGTCGACCGTGTTCGCTGCCTCGTTAAGGAGGCAGGAAAATTAGTAATTTTTCTTTTTTGGCCACTTTCCTTCGGACTGGGGGAACTATCGGGAATAGTAGCTGCTTTGATCGAAGCCCTGGTTCTTCTCCTTTTTGGTGGAGTTTCAGTTTTCTACTGCATTTTTCTTTTAAGAAAAATGATGGGGGTGTTATCATCAGAGTCATTAGTGGAAATATGAAGCATGGGGGTAGATGGTTGAGCTTCATTGGGAGATGGGGTCCTCTGCAGGGGTGTTTCTGCTGCTAATTTCTGGGGAATTTCCTGGGGTATTTGCTCTGGTTGTTGGGGAATTTCCTCTTCCTGCTGAGGATCTTCTTCTATTTTCTGGGGAGGATTAATGACGGGGGGTGGATGATTTAGAGCAAAGCCTCTATTTATTAAGAGTTGGGCTAAACGGTGGTGTTTCAGGGAAAGGGCCGGATGCTTTGCTTTTCCAGTATAATGTGACATATTTTTCAGACAACCCGATAGATAATAAGGCATGTTTATCAATTGACGATGCCTCAAATGATTTAACAAAACGAAGTCGTGTTGGTAAATTACCTGGTAACGACCTTCGCAAGTTAAATACTTCTTGAAAAACTCCGCGACCTTTGGCCATGGTGGAGGTAATGACTGAAGTGCGACCCCTCTGCCTTTGGCTTCGACTTGCTCACCTGGTAGGAAGAAGCCTTGCTGCGCATTCAGAATCACATGTTCCCTACTAAACCAGCGTGTATCGTTGGTCGGTAACCTGGAGACTTGGGCTATGTCCTCCTCTGTTACCAGAATATGTACTCCCTGGACCGTATAAAATCCTTCTCTTAAGTTGCATGTGAACTCCAACACTTGCTGTGTGTTGAAATCCAGGAGTCTTCTAAAGTAATCTACCCATCCTGCTTGCAGGAAAATTTGGTAAACCTCGGGGTAGAGTTCCAGTAGTGCTGTTGTGCCAAGTTCATATGTGATCAGATTTCCCCCCATAGCTGTTGATCCGGCGAAAATACACAATGCAGAGCCTAGTTACCGAGTTTGAGACAGAGTAAACTGTTACAAATGAGGATATGCCACGGCGAGGTGAGTTTTAGATATTACCGCGAGAAGTAAGGGTGGCGGCGATGGACGTGTTATGGAATAATTACGATATTTTGGTAATCCCCCCAAATCTACGGCTGAATGATCTAATTTGCAGTATAATGATTTCGGCAGTCGTATGACATCTCCACATTAACTATAATTTAATATTCACACTTAAACATGCGTACCTTTACTTTTACCTTTAGTCGCACGCAAAAAGTCTTATCTTGTCCTTTGCTGGATTAATCATAATTTCAACGGGTTTACAATTGTGAAAATACAAGCGATCTGACAGGAAGTAGTAGTGACGAAGTGCAATTATTAGAGTGGATGGCTGGTCCCTTTAGTGAAGCATAGTATATTCCGTCAGGATGATAATTCATTAAGTACTGAAACTGGTATTGCAGTATTGAAAAGTGATGAGCTCGTGCTGCAGCCCCGGGAAGTGGTGTTGCGGCAACGGGGAAATGATGTCGTATTGACGGAAAGTGGTGTTGCAGTAACGGGGAAATGGTGTCATTTTGACGGAAAGTGGTGTTGTAGCAACGAGGAAATGGTGTCAGAAAGTGGTGTTGCAGCAACGGGGAAATGGTGTCATATTGACGGAAAGTGGTGTTGCAGCAACGGGAAGTGGTATTGCATCAACAGGAAATGGTGTTGCAGCAACGGGAAGTGGTGTTGCAGCAACAGGAAATGGTGTTGCAGCAACGGGGAGTGGTGTTGCAGCAACAGGAAATGATGTAAAACCTGATTTATGGTCCGAAAAACGTTCCCAAGCTGCAAAGTGATTCTTTTAGAATTTTTATTCTCAACCATCCTTTGGAAGTAAGATCTGCAAAACAATTAATTGTAACATGGCAACCCTTGGCAAGGATTATTAGTTAAGAAATCTAATCTAAAAAATAAATAAATAAATGAACAGAAATTTAAGTGCCTTGAGGGGCAGCAGGTTCCCCCAAAAAAACATAATGTAAGTTTTCCATGCAGGTAGCTTTGAAATCCTCTTTAGAAACAGGCCGTTGATACGGACAGAGTTGATACCCATTTACTAATAACGATGTTCTATTATCATCAATCGTTAAGAGTTTGACTGTTTCGTTTGGAAAAACAACATCTATTTCATAAAGTCCTAGCCACCTTGTTCTTAATTTACCTTGGAAATTCTCGAAACGGGAGTCATATAGTAAAGCCCAGTTACCTTTCTGGAACTGCTTCTGCTTAATCGTTTTGTCATGCCATCTAGTTCTTTGTTGTTGGATCATGGTTGTTTGATGGATGGCATCCAATCTTTTCTCGTCTAGTTCCTGAAGCTGCTGCAACCTGGTTGTCTGTGCATCAGTCAAATCAAGGTTAACAGCTAAAGCAGTTCTTAAAGTTTTGATTTCAAACTCCAGAGGGAAAACAACATTTTTACCAAAAACTAATTCATAGGGTGAAAAGCCCGTGGTATTCCTCCAAGTGGTTCTATAAGCCCATAGTGCTTCAGGCAACTTTTGAAACCAGTCCCTCCTGTTTTCCTTTATTGTTTTTGTCAAAATAGCTTCTATGACTTTGTTGGTACTTTCCACCTGCCCATTTGACTGAGGGTGATAAGGTGTGGTCATTTTATGCTTAATATGGTATTTCTGCAATGTGTCTTTGAAGCCATGAGAGGTAAAAGGGGGTCCTCCATCAATGACTAGTTCCCTAGGCAGTCCAAACCTAACGAAGATTTCTTCAAATAAAAATGTTAATACTAATTCTTCATTAGCTTTGATGAGTGCCTTAGCTTCTACCCACTTAGTCATGTAATCCGTGCATACTAGTATGTAAATTCTTTGATTGGATGGAGGATTAATGGGACCTATAAAATCTAGTGCCCATCTTTCAAATGGTTCAAGAATTACCTGGGGATTGAGTGGCATTTCATCCCTGTGATTAGGCTGGCCCATTCTTTGACAGTTATCGCAGGTCCTGACATATTTCTTTGCATCTTTGAAGATTGAGGGCCAGTAGTATCCCATCCTGAGAACCTTGTGTGCTGTTCTTTTGTCTGCGAAATGTCCTCCACAAGGACCATCGTGGCAAGCTTTCAATACATCATAAATTTGATCTTCGCCAATGCATCTCTGGATCTCCCGATCGAGTCCTGTGTGAAACAGACAGCCACTTATCCAGTTGTACCTAGCGCTCTGCTGAATAATTTTCCTTTTTTCTCTATGCGATAGGTGTGATGGCAATTTTTCCTGCAACTAAGTAGTTGGCAATGTTTGCATACCAAGGTGAGTGAGCAGATACTGCAAATAAATACTCATCGGGAAAAGAATCATCTACTGGAATATTTTCATTAGTTTTTAACCGAGAAAGGAAATCAGCAACTACATTTTCTTTTCCTGGTCGATCTACAATTGTGATATCAAATTCTTGTAACAACAGTAACCATCTAGTGACTTGAGCATTTGTAACTGATTTGTTCATTAAGTATTTAATGGTCGAGTGGTCAGTATGCACAAAAGTAGTATAACCAGTAATGTAATGCCAAAATTTATTGATAGCATAAATAACTGCTAGGAATTCTTTCTTAGTAACTGTATAATTAAGTTCTGCAGGAGTCATGTTTTTACTAATAAAATAAGTGGCATAGGGAAGACTGTTTTCTTCCTGTCCAAGGACAGCTCCAATGGCAGTGTCTGAGGCATCAGAGGATATATGAAAGGGGAGTGCCCAATCAAGTCCTCTCAAAATGGGAGCTGTAGACAACTGATGTTTAAGTTCATCGAATGCTTTTTCACAATCATCAGTCCACTTAAATTCAACATTTTTCGTTAGTAACACAAACAGAGGAGAAGCTATTTTAGAAAAGTTCTTGATAAATCTTCTATAATACCCGGCATGTCCTAAGAAAATTCTCACATCAGTTTGGGTTTTGGGGATAGGGAGGGTCAAAATTACCTGTATTTTAGCTGGATCGACTTGAATTCCTAAAAATGAAACGAAATGACCCAATACAATACCTTCATTCATCATCATATGGCATTTTTTAGTACTTAAGGCAAGATGTGCTTCTATACATCGCTTAAGTACTTTTTCAAGGTTCTGTAGGGCATCCTCAAAGATTGTACCATAAGGAGTAAAGTCGTCCATGAATATTTCTAAGGAATCATTTATCATATTAGAAAAGATCCCTATCACCACTGTTTGAAATGTTGCTGGGGCATTACATAGCCCAAATGGAAGAACCCTGTAGGAAAAGGTCCCCCAAGGGCTAGTAAAAGTGGTTTTGTCCTGATCCTGGGGTGCAATCTTTATTTGATTATATCCGCTAAATCCATCCAAAAAGGAAAATAATTTCTTACCTGCCAAGTTATCTAATACCTGATCAATGAATGGTAAAGGGAAATGGTCTTT